>VCMS01000393.1:0-26100 GCA_022539475.1 Gracilaria domingensis
TTAAATCTGCTTCAACAACCGTCCTTCGTTAAAGTATCTGACAAAAAAAAGAAGAAGTATTGTGGTCAGAGTGATATACCGATCTTTGAGATGATAGTTGTTTTAAGTGGACCAACCAAGCAAAGAGGTTCAGCCTCAGCAGACGTTTACACGCCAGGAAGAAAGACAACCCAAAGTGAAAGCGTAGAGTACTCCGCTGTTACACTGTTCTTGCAGACTCTCGAAATGGCCTCGACCAGACCAGAAGCTCCACTGAAATGCATGAACCGCAAAGAGCTCGACCAGAAAACAGGAAGATCTGACGACATAATAAGCCCCTTGTTTAATGATGGGCAGTTTAACGTGCGGTTAGCTTCTTAGCGGGAGTGTCACGTTGAATGATATAAAAGTAGTTCTAAATCCGCCGAAAAGACCAAACATTATTCGGAATGCAGGGGGGACGCTGAAACGTAAGTATGGCGCATTCAAAAGTGAATACGAAAACTGCGTTAACCCGGGTTAGCGACAAGCTGCAAGGGGATCCAGACGCGTTAGCAGAATTCTGCCAATGGAAGAGGCACATAATGTATGCTTCTGTTTTTTTGAAGTAATCCAAAAGCTCTGGAACCCCTTTGCGACACAGTGCATACTTCAGATGCACGAAGAAGAAGTGTGGGAGCCTCCTCTTCGTGGATATGCTTTGGAGGAAAGGGATCACTTGGCACCGCAACAATAAGCGCAAAAAGTCTCGGGGAATAGAATCCAGTCATTCTGAGTGGACAGCTTGATAAACCGCATTTGAAAACCCTCACAACCCTGAGGGGCTAAAAAAAAAGTTGCAAGAGGCGGCGCAAGAACAAATGCGGTTTGAAGCATAGAAGCTGACGCGCGATTTACCAAAAAGCAAACTGTAGAAAAGGCCATGCAGCCGTACGAAGCACAAATGGCGAAGACAGATTGGGGACGAGAAGAACGTAGGTTCTTACAGAATAGTTTGCGGCGCTGCTTGCCCAAGCTGGGCAAACAACAGTAACAATGAGGAAATTAAACATATCTCGTTCTCTCTATCATTGCCAAAGAATTCCGCCGTCAATCTGTGTACATAGTCATTGCCTCTGTCATTCCCTCAAAGTTGACTCCGTTTTTCTTGGCATAACAGAATCCGAGGCGAAAAAATAGGAACCGATCATACGGAAGGAGCAGGTAGCATGCTGAAGACTAGGATAAGAAACTTTCTCGATGAGCCCTAGGACTGAGAACAAGCTTTACCAAATCACCACCACTTTAAGCCGCCGTAATAAAGTTGGGTTCCTTCAGATGTGAAGGATGCACAACCCTGCCTCCGCTTTAGAAAAACCGTCGTACTACCCACAACGCGTACATTAATCCCCCGAAATACCGAGGTACAGGTCGCTAACAATATCGTTCTGTTTAGTCAAGTCAAACTCAAGTTCTCTTCAAACCAGGTTCTCTAATAAAAAGGAAGACTTTAGGCATCGGCAAAATGCATTAGATAGAAGACGCCCCAATAATCAAATGACAACACACTCCTGTGTTGCACAAAAAAACATACAAAACCGATTTGGCATTATCGAAAAGGCCTCAGCTCGCATACATTTGACCTTCTCTCTACTGTGCAGGGACTATGGCATTTTGTACTGGTTGAACCAGCTGAATGCTTGAGCGGTGACCATTCTTCGCAATTAGATCTCGGAGTACAAACAAAAAACAATTTCGAGATCTGGACCTCGTCGAGGAGATATCATGTTCGTCCATAGCGTTAGCATTTCTGGAACGTGTCTGGAATGTTTTGACCTCGCCGTCCCTAGTTCTAGGAACGGATCCTGCGAGATACGGTATGTGTGCGTATGCCACGTCGCACCGGAACGCTCCCATGTTCCTTGTTCGGCTAAACTATGCCTTCGAATCTTATTGTGACGAGCAGTCATGCCTTCTGCCGCTGCGTAGGACTGCCTCTGCTACGACCCCTGGCCTGTAATTCCATAGCGGACCTTCCAGCCACCTCCACGATGTAAAGTAAACGGACCAGATTTCAAAGTTGACTATACGAGCCATATTTTAGAGCCGTCACGTCTCTTAGTGTTTATGGACTGGCCACGTCGGAGCAGCTTCACTTTGAATCTCATATTCTTTCAATATTCTTCTTAAACGGCGAATAGGTTCCCATCCCTTTTTTCTCGGTAGTCGGCCTCTCGTCGTTAATCTGGCAACACTCGTCACTGCCCTGGTCAATGCCTCACGCAATCATTGATGCTTGATGACGGACTTCCGTTAGTACTAGAGAATATGGACTACTATTCTGGCTGAGAAGTAAACACCTGCTGACCGGGAGATTCTCAGTCTCTTTCCGAAGTTGTCGTTTACTTTCTTAGAAAACTCATTAAAACAAGCTCGACTGTGCAATAACATGGGACATCTCCGAGCTCATACCATGCAGTGGGGTCCTCCAAGTCTCGACTCATTTCCGGAAATCCTCAAGCCTCACAATCTCTATTTCTTTCGACAAGTTGAGATCTGGTTACATCCTAGCTCTCTGACCTTGTTCTTCTCTGCTTTCAAGTTCCTTTCGGAGAAGCTGAAGCTCCATATCTCTGTTCTCTGTCAGTTCGACCATCTTCTGTATCATTGCTCGTTGCACTTCAGCTCACAGATCTTGCATATGACTGGATATCATAGTAGTGTTCTTGTCCTGCTTTGACTCTGCTTCATCTATTCGATGTGCAGCTTGCATCTCCTTCCTACATGGGCTGGGTGTAGATTCTCTCCGACCCCTCCCATGGATGGCTTCGAGGCCTGAGATGAACGATCTTGCATTGGCACATTCTTAGTAGTAGCGCTAAGCCTGCTTCGAGCTTCTTTGAGCTTCTGCTCGTGCTCAGCAAGGATCGTCTTCACGGCCTCAACAACAGATTCTGAATCTTGTCTTTCTAGAAGCAGAATCTCTTGCTGCTCAAGCCGGTGAGTCTCCGCGAAAATGATTCGTAGTTCTTTCCGCGAGATGTCATCCCGAGCTGCAGCTAGCTTCGGCGTCAACGAGTCCAAACGGCGGCTTGTCCACTCTAACATCCTGCCCATCTGTATCTATCGCCGTTGCGCCATATTTAAACTTAGTTGATGTCATTTCTAAGTCTCGAGATCTTAGTGCCTTCGCTAGTTGCTTAAACCTCTCCGAGTCACTACCACTGGTTGAAATAGTGTTCATGGCAGCTGACCATCGGCCCAAGGCTTCCCAGACGTATCAACTGCGAAAGCTCCTCCTCGACCGTCACCCTGTTTGCCAACACTAGTTCCACTCGCTAGTATTTTGTCCTTTCCATCTGTGAACAAATCACCGTAACACGCCACCGATGTCCCTTCAGGAACCTCACAACACTTGAATGGATTTCCCCATCCCGTGACAATAAGCTCTGTGAAGCAGTTCAAGGGTTTTGTGAGGAAGCCTGACCGCTCAAGGTCTGCTACTCCTCGAACTCTGTACAGACGCAGACCCACGCCCAACAGCCAGCTCAGTATCACCGGATGGTAGAGTAGATTCCTGCGACCGGGATCCAGATGGTTGTAATTCTGCGGACTTCGGACTGAGTCCTCCATCCAATATGTTTGAGCGAACCAAACCCTGATCCCGGCTTTCTTCATCAGAACTTTGCCATACTGAGATCCGTTTCCGGAACAAACCGGCGGATTGCTCCATTGTTCTACTCGGCCGCTTTCCATGATCGGCGGCTAGGGAGGCGGTGTTTGGTTGCCGAACTTTTTAATGAGCGTCTGTCATCAGTCGTCCATCAGAAGCTGAGTATTGGAAAACTTCATTGTCAATAGCAGACACCAAAAGGCACTCGTCATCAGGTGAAAAACACCCCTCACGTCTCACTCCGACTTCTCGTCGTAAACACTGGTCGTCGCCCTCCCCCAGGTCTCAATTATCACAAGTCCCATTTCTTCACACATTGGGCAAAAATCGCGGTTATGAGCACATGAAGATTGCGATAAGCAAACTTCGTGACATTATTGCCTTGATTATGACAATCCTTCATAACCTGTACTTTTCGACCAGTGGCCAGATCGTATAAACCGACATCCCGAGTTACTCCGCTAACGGCAAATCGCGCATCACATGCACTGGTATGGATCGACGTCAAATGATCAAAGAGTTCAGACGTATACACACAGCCACCCCTCCTCCTATCCCTCATCAAGCTAACACTAAACACATGTATAGCTCCAGCATTTGATCCCGCGAGGAACAGGTCACCCTGTTTGTTTAACCAAGACAGTACCTCACGTGCGGCAGCAGCGGCACCATTTGCATTGCGACCAAACTGTAATCTCCTTAATGAATTCGTTTTAGAGAATACAGCCCCCGGCTCACGATCTCCCAAGCCCCCCTTCAAATGACAAGAAGCCTTCACAACACCACTTTCCATATCCATCACAACCAAGTATCCTTTCTCTGTTCCATACACAAACTCGCCCGGGATTCTCGGATTGAACTGAAATTGACGACGGCGATCGCCAATCTGACACAAATATTCTATGCGAGGAGCGCCGGGTGGAGTGAGCAGAACACGCGAAAACTGGTCTTCAAACCCGTAGTCTTGCTCGCCTTCATAGCCAGTACTCGCCTGCGCAGCAGAATCCTTTGCTCCGCGCGACGTTGGTAACAAACCACTCCATGGTTCCGCGAGAGCGGAAGGACCATCGGTCATACGCGAGGACAACGCAGCAGCCTGAACGCGACGCATTCTTTCAATAAATGAAGCATCACGTTCGTTCGGTGTAGAGGAAGTCGCTGCCAGGGCAACGGTCAAACCCGTAGCGACGCTCAGTCTTGAACGTCCACCACCAGACTGTATACCAGCAGCAGCAACGGCAGCCATCAAATCCATGACAGGTTCTGCTTGCGAAGCAGTACGACGCCTCTTCCGTAATCTAGGCTCTGAAATGGTGCAGGAACTGCTCCGCGAAAGTCTGGAGTCATGCGAAATACCCATTTCACGATCTCGCAACAGTGACACGGTGCTCTTCCTAATTGAAACACCAGGGGGCGTCCGATGATGTTTGAAATGGTTGCGCGCAAGTTGACGAGCCTTATTAAGTTCCTCAGGGCCTATATTGACGCCATCAATCATGCGCAACGGCTTTTTTTGTGACGGAAAGCAAAAACACGCGGTAGTGAGGCACGAGCGCTACGGGGGTAGGATTAACGAGAGCAATAGGAGCCCAGCCATTGGGCAGGTGACGTGCTGCATCATGCTGCGAATGATCAACCATATCGATAGGTTCTGTTACAGTGCGTCGGGGACCGAAGGGTTTGGCGATAATGATGTGTTGATTGTGGCAGCGGTAGCAGTCACAGGGGCGGATGCAGCATTGGGCATAAGTGCATCATGACACGGCTCAGGACATGGTTGCTTTGGAGAAAAATAAGCGCAGTTGTACTGTCGTGAATGAGAATGATGTTGGCGACGGCGAAGCGAGTGCTGCGTACACATCGCAGAGTTACGTTCAGCGGCATCATGCAGATCGGTGGCAGAAGTAGAAAGTGAGCGACAGAGATTTTTCATAGAATCATATGTAGTCAAGTCATATATGCTGCCGGCAAATAATGCAGCAACTAGAGAAGGCAAGGCATCCAGAAACTCGGCCGTTCTTCACAAGTTGGAAAACTTAGTGCAGCGGAGCGACACCCAACGCAGATCCTTAAGAAGAGCGAGAGTGTGATAATGAACGGAGGATATAGGACACGCATCCATACGCGAGCCAACGAGTTTCGAATGCGGGTGTGAGAGAGGATAAGAATGAAAGAAAGGGTTCCAAGGACGCAAGGCTATGGCGTTTAGATTGCAACATGCAGTAAAGTCAATCTCAACCCAGATATCATGCGGAAGACAAAACGAAGCAGCCATGAGAGCACCAGCACCATCGGCACTCAAGTTGGTGAGAACTGAACGACGGGGCGTGAACTGGTGTTCGTGGTAAACAAGGGTGATATGGCGCTGAGCCCATTACACGAGAGGTGTTTGAAGAAGGCGGAGCATGTTATATATTGATAGGCTGTAGGGTTATAATGTAGGCCAGACACAGCATGTGACTGGATGACGGACTATACGACATCGGCGGTGACAGAAACGGCAACGGCGACACAGGATTGGCCAAGGGCGAGAAAACTTTCGACTATCGGCGTCTTACGTATCCGAATCGCTGTAGCTCCACAGCAATGTTGTCTCGTATCATTGATGTTTCTCGACTTCGGTTTCTTGACCGTATGTTATCTGACTCCATGTGGAGATTGTTCTGTAAATGCACGATCGGTGACCCATGTACACTGTTGTCTACATGGCTTGGAATTGTTTCGAATGAGCTTCCGTCGTCCACATCTAATACGAAATTATGCAGCTTGCATGCAACCATAATGATAAGCGTAACTTTGTGCAGGGGGTAGCGAATTGCGGACCAAAAGATGCCGAACCGACAGACCAATATACCGAATGCGTGTTCCACCACAGTCCTACAAGAAGACAAGTATGCATTAAAGGAATCTTCCAACCCACTTAAACCTTTCCCCGGATACGGTGTCAACACTCTGGACTCATTTGAATAAGCGTCATCAGCAGCAACAACAGCCCAACTAGGGAGCTAGGGTCCTTTTAGTAGCTCATACAGTTTCGTAGATGAAAACGCAGTAGAATCGTGTGTTCCCCCAGAATGAGTTGCAGACACGAAGCAGAACTTGTAGTCGGCCTGCGCTGCAGCTTGAACGCGGACAGCGAAGAACCCTTTTCGATTGAAATACTTCTTAGGATCCTTCACATCACTTCGTTTTGGCTTCGTTATCTCGATCGCGATTCCATCAAGTGCTGCGAGTATACCATAGATCGGAGATCGCCGCAGCTGACAAAACATATTAGCCTTTTGCGTGCATTCTGCGTGGGTAGTAGGGAAACGAATCTCAGGTAGCAAGGTATCCAATGCACACAATGTTTCCTCAAATATGCTGTATACTGTACTGGAACCTATTCCATACGGCCACCATACGTCCAAATAGCTAGCTCCAGCCATAATACGTAGTGTAACAAACAAAATTATTTCGACGTTGAGTGCCGTCGAAGCCTGGGTATGATGTCGCTGTGAGCGTTTTAAAAAAGGTCGTACGTCTGTGTTTCCGGGATGCTAGTTTACAGTCCAAAAATCGCAGAAAAAAAATGCTAGTATTTCATATGTTAAATTGCGATTAGTGGAAGTTTGAAGTGGAAGAAAAACTAGAGTAAACTCCAGATTCTGCAGTATGGTTTGAATGGAATACTAGGCTTGACTTTCAAACTACGAGCTATTTCTAAGAAATATGAAAGTTGCTAGAATCTTAGAACTAACTTCCATTTCTGCTAGTTCACTAGTACTACCGGTCCATCGGTCCAAAAGAGCCATCGGTCCGAAAGCACAGTGGAAGTTCCATCCTAGCAGAAATGACTGTTATTGATGCAGTATTGCAGGTTCATGCAAGGTATAGCACCACATGTAAACAGGTCCAAACCGGTCATCGTACACATCTCCACCCTACTTCCCACCCCCGAAAATCCATTCTGACATCACCAAAGAAGCCCTGTATCATTTGGAAGACAATTACGCATCGAAACTCACCCAATAGATACCCTGAAAATGCTCTCGTTGCCCTCAATGTAGACATCCCCTTGGTTAGTTTTCTGTTGCCTAGTCTCTTCGTCCATCTCAACATGGAAATAAACACACTTACCTCAACATTCTTCGCCATCTTCATCTCCCCAACTCCCTCGAAAACATCTCAACTGCACAATTTCCAGCACCGCCACCGATCCATTGCCATCCAACGCACCTGCACATGCACAAACACAAGCTAGTCAAATACTCCGTTAGATACGTTTCCATCTTCGAAACTTTCCCAAATGCACACTTATCTACTTACCATGTGTCCCTACCTGACCAATAGCCTCGAAAACACGAATCAAACTGTCCCGAAAATCCTGCACATACACATAAAACAGTAACCAGTTAGCATTCTTATCAGAACTCGAACAAAAAACATCTCGTACTTACTCCGACGCGTAAGTTGCTATCCACACCGAACTCTGACGAACAAGAATTTGGAGTAATGTCAAAGAATGATTACCTGTAAGGCCTCCGTTGAGGTAATCATTCTTTCCATGACCCCAAACTCTTGTTCGTCAGAGTTCAGTTTCATTAGCATGAGTTTTCTAGAAACCCAACCACCCAGCCACATCGTAACCATTCTCCTTTATCCACTTCACCTCAAAAAACACGTTACAAATAGGAAACGAACTTCGTTTCCTATGTGTAACGTGTTTCTTGAGGTAAAGTGCTTGAAGTAAACCACCGCCTGCCGCCCCATCCCCATTCCACTTCCAATCTAAAGATCCCGCACGCTATAACTCCATGAACCTATCGCGCTCATTCTCGCAAACAGCCCCCGCCGCGCAGTCACATATCCCGTTAGCTAACTCTTCGCTCTTCGAAACATTCTCAAATGAACACTCATCTACTTACCATGTGTCCCCTACCTCACCAATACTCTCGATAACACGCATCAAACTGTCCCAAAAGCCCTACGCATACGCATACAACATTATCTAGTTAGCATTCACATCAAAAGTCGAACAAAAAGCTCCTCAAACTTACCCATAGGCCCCAGCCCAAGACATTCACGCTAACCACCTTCCAAATCCTCTCCGTGCGTCTCGCAAAATCACGTAACGTTCCGCAGTTAGACTTGGCAAACACCATTAGCATCAAAAGGTCTCACTTACATTGAACCCATTCAGTACGCATCCCAAACATAAAAAACCTGAACTACTCCGGTTCCAATCCAAAGATTCCGCACGCTGTAGCTTCATGAACCTGTCGCGCTCATTATTGCACATAGCCGCCGCCGCGCAAAAACACTGGTCAGAGTCGCGCATATTTGCCATATCAAACATTTACGCCTCGACTACCTGTTTCGCACGTTTCACATCCCAGGACAGGACTCTGAGAGGCAACGCCACTGAAGCTCACAGAAGAAGAATTTCAATCGCAGCCACACTGTACGTCAATCATCGCCGGCAGCGTAATGCGCCGTCCGCGAAAATTTTTGAAAGTTGTGTTCAGAAAAGTTCGAAATCCTCCCCACACTGAAAACATGCAGGGAAAGGGTTACGTAAAACATCTACGTCGCACGGTTGGAGTTTCGGGTCCCTGTGAACCGCAGTTTCTAGAGGTGAGCCATCAATAAGTGGACCAAAAATTCGGGAGTTGTCGACAGCACCAGGTTGCCAGCTAGAAGGCCACGAGCCCGCACGATACCTGTACTAAGCGAAGAAAGACACACGCATGAGTCGATGTCAACTTGTGGACGCGCCGTTTTTGTATCTGCGCTCCGCTGTCTTTCGCGGTGAGCTGTCTAGCATACAGTACTAGTCCGACGCGGAGCGCGGAACGTCGATGACAGGGACAAGTTCTGACCAATTATACGAATCATTTATTGTTGTTAATCGTGCCAGAGGACAATTATGTATGGTACCACCATCCACGAGGAGTCGCAAGTTACCATGTCTCGAGTTGCGGCGTAAGAATGCGAGCGACGGCAGCCTGCGCACTGTTTACAGTACGACGAGAAACGATAACATTTCTGAGATTCGTCAGTGTATCTATGAATAAGCGTGAGAGGCGAGCCTCTCTATATATTACGACACCGAGGCGGAACGCTACCGTCAGGGTGAGGAACAGGAACCGGGGCGCAATCCGACAGTGTTCGGAGGCTACTAAGTGAGTCTGTGTCATGCGGGTAGCATGAGAGGCAGATAATATATGCTACTCTCGCCCCTATGCTCGAGACGTACAGTGCGACGTTCTGCGTAACCGCCTTTCCCGTCCTGCCCGCTCGAGATGTTTTCGGTGGCCATTACGTATGAGTTGTGTGTGTCAATGCCACGGTGCCATCCGAGCGATGGAAACCTTAGTGATCTGAGCATGACCGCTCCCCAGAAGAGACGTCTCTGGGCTAAGTACTTATTGACTGCATCACGAACACTAGACGCTCCTGACACAAATCAGTGATGGTCTCGTCTCTGTTCTAGCCGGTAGCCTCCGTCGGCGCGCAGTGTCGGGAACGAAGCGTCCTATTCACACTGTGCTAACGACGAGTAATGAGGGGCATCTATCACAAACATCCGTTCGCTGCTGGCGGGAACGTCAAAAACGAGTAGAACAAACTAGCTGTCGTAGCAGGTTTCCACGAGAGATGTCCGAGACGCCTCCATCCGACGCTCGATCGAGCGAACCAAGACAACGAGCACCTCTCGGGACACGAGATTCATGACTCGTGGCTGATCGAATATAGTGTTAGCCGATGAGGTTGGGTGAAAACAGATAGACCTTTGCATGACCACTCAAGGATGACGGCTTTGATACGCAGGATGGGCGAGCTGCCGTGCACGGTTCACGACATGACGATAACGAAGTGGCGAAGAACACCGCCAGCGGCCGGACGTAATCGCTTGAGATTGTAGGCTTCCAGTGGCGAGCACACTCATACGAAAGATTGGCAACGACCCTAGTTTGGCTCGACGCGACGCTCAAGCGGAGATTTCCTCAAAAGAATGATGTATGGCCGGTTCGCGAGGCAAACTGCGCAGTTTTCCGGGCGGTCGGGGAGTGAGACAACGGGGTTGCTGTGTACGCGCCCAACCACACAACGAGCCTTACGCGAACCGTGCATCAGGGGGTCGGGTAATACTGCCTGTGTCTGCCGGCTTATCTGGTGTGTCTGCGGTATGGGTGTCTCCGTGAAGCGCCGTGCGTCTACCTCGCGTATCCCGTGCGAAATCATTGCCGCCGGGCGACTGCGCTATTGATACCGGCTGACGACTGCCGTGTTTGAGATTGAACGGAGTGATTCATCACTTCCCACAGACGCTTCGCTGTGGCTTCTGATCTATCGTTGGTGTGCGTGAGAAGCGGCGATTACTGTTGCTGCGTCTCGAACGCTCCTTCTTTTGACTTCTTTAACGCGTCCAAGCAGCGCCTCATACTCCTGGTTCTTCTTCAGAAAAATGTGATGTAGTCCCCAACCCCTCCGATTTCCTCACCAAAAAATCTCCCTCATTGAGCGCGTTTACGCCCTTTTGCACGTGAGACTGAGACTGGCTTTCCTTCACCATGTTGCCTACCTTCCCAAGGATGTGACCCATTCTTGTTCTTCGCCTCTCCGAAATCATTTGCGCCTCTGTATCGGTTTCACAAGGATTGAAACCGCATTGTAGCGTCAGCTGAGCGATCTTGAAGCTGAACCAAATTCTCCCGAAGCCCTTCCACTTCCCCCTTTTTCAGCGTCACCGTCTTCACTAGATTTTGGAGGTCTCTTGCATGTGTCTCATACCAACTCGAGAGTTGCTGGATTCCTGTGACAAAGAGCCCTGCGTGAGGTAGAAACAACCAGAACCCTTCAGGCTTTGCTCGCCCGTCTCTGCCTGTCCTTCCGAAGCCTTTGCAGTCTCCTTGTCTTCTTTCATCTGCGCTCCACCTTGCCCTTATTTATCACGCTGCATACCATTTCTTCCCGACAAACTTCACCGTAGAATTCCCACCTGTTCCTGAGCTGCTCGGAGAACTGCGGGAACTGGATCTTCACCCCTCTTTTCAAGAACGGGACAGCCTGGCTGGCACATTCATCTTTATCGAAGTAATTGTACGCTCCCACGCGAAGACCATGCGTTGATACCATGATCGAATCTCATGAAATCTCCCTTGATCTACTGTTAGCCATCTGCGGATATCACTGTGATAAGTCTTCGGCTGCGGGGGACATCTTCGCTGACATTTTCTCTCGATATAGTCGGTATTGAAGACCGAGAACACTGCGCCATATCAGATCCCAAGAGGACGCCGGGTTGATCCGTATTCCTTCATTCGCTGCCTTGTAGGCCGCCCGTGCGTATTGCAAGTGGAGTTAGGAGGCACAACAACCACAGTGGAAACCTGGGTGGTTGCTGTTTGCTGGCTTCGCATCTAAGACGACGTTTCACATCCCACTGTACTTGAGTACACGAGAACCATAGTGATAGGATAAAACGCTTCAACTTTCATTAGAGTAGCGCAAGAGTAGCCAGAAGGAAACCCAGCTGGTGAGAACAATGCCGATAGAAACGAAAAGGGAAAAAGTTATGCTATGAGAAGATCATAAGAGAGGCAAAGATTTACCTGTTACTGTACGTGTTGCAAGGCGTTGCGGGTGGATTTTTCCGGTAAAAGGCGTGGGGGTTAACCGGGGCGCTCGAGAAGAACGAGGACCTTTCGCAGAAAGATTAAGAATTGGGTCGATAAAGAAAGAAACGAGAATCACCCGGCAACGGGCTAATTGAAGCAAGAAGAAGCAAAAGGAAAGAAGGAAGAGAAAAAGGAATACGAAAAACTTTTTGTACGTGGAATGACACCTAAATCTCAAAAGTACGGAGAATGGAATGTGGAGAAAGATTATGACTTCAGTTAAAGAATCAGGGCAACACCCATGACGTGGATGACAGAAACATGCGGCGTCGGCCGCAGACGGGAGAATGAAGCCGGAGCCGATACGCATGGATAGAGTGGGCGGGACTAGCCGATGAAGGGAAATGTTGTGGGCACTCATGTTGCGGCTGAAAGTCTACCCAAGAGTCTCGGCAAAACGCGCGGAGTTAGCGTTTCGGTTGACGGAGAAATGAGAAGCGCCAAGCGTCTAGCGGATGGTGCTGCCCTGGATCCATTTTTGAGACAAAGTAGAGTGATTCAAAGTGAAAGTCCGGATTTCCAGAAATATTCCAAAGCATTGTCTCAAAGTGGGAATGCAGTTCAAAATCCCAATACTCACGTTCTGTGTTTACACAATTTGTGCTTAAACTAGTCAAATCCCAAATTTGAGGTAAATTTGGTACAAGATAAGAGCAAGATTGGTTAGACTTGTTTGATGGCTGGCTCTACGCGATGTTCAATCCATAACAGTTGACTTTCGCCTTACAACACCAATGTCCGACCATGGAGCTCGGCAGGAAAAGAAAGGAGCCAAGCGGAAGCTATGTGCTATAAACAAGAGAACAAGAACATTCGTACACCGATAATTCTGGCTTCTGCATCAGGACGAACACGAGTTGGATGAAACACGCAATCATCTCCTCCTAGAAAGAAGAAGTGTAGATGGAAAGTACCCGGGGTACTTCATGAAAACCCTCGCAACAAGAAGAAACACAAACGCTGATACGTCACCGAGTTTGTCCATTTTTACTGCGTTCCTTCCCAGAGGTCAGGCCATAGGCGACAACGGTTACAGAACGATAACGAGGAAGAAAATTGATTTTCAGCCCAACATCCATTGGGAATTTGGGAATGGTTATTTGAAAAGATCAACGTCATTTCATGATTGTTCCATGCCCGTTTTTCCCCACGATGATTGCTCCAAAATTCTTATGTCAGCGGAATGAGATATATTGATAAGACGAATTTTCATACTTCTTTTTCTTCCATCTCCTTCGTTAATCACTCTGAATTAAATGGGATTACAATCGAAATGTGCTTCCAGAAGTAGTTGTTCAAGAAAACCTTTTTCAAGCTTGTGCTAACGAATTTAGAGGGCTAAGTGCTTTCCTCTACCAAAACCTCAGAACTAGCTAGTGTGTCACAGAAGAACTGTAGAAAAAGCTTATTAGCAATTGACCTATTAGGAGCCTCTGTCTCTAGCTACTAGAGACAGATGCGGCACTTTGCTTCAAAAGAAGGTCATTGGCACAAAATAGAATTCGCCTGGAATTGTGGTCGTGAAGGCGAGTGTGATGCAGCGAAAGGAAGATCTAAGGACCATAGAGAGTGCCCGGTATGCGGAGGTAGCACACTGGCAAGGGATGGGGGAGCTCCAAGTTTTGGTAAACATGAGCCATCTTCGGGCTATTGCAGATTGGGCATTATGTCGCGCGAAGAATCCTTTGCCTCGAGAGGATTCCGCAATAAACGGATAGGGGGAGTGCCGAAAGAAGCTCAGCAATCGACATCTGGAGTGCAAAAACGCTCTCTTATGATTTCTTTCACGAAGTGTCGAGTATATTCCAGCGCATCTGTACTCCAACTTTACCATCGGAGAAAGTATGTCTGAGGACCGACGGAGAATTATTGGTATATTTTAACTCCCACTTTTATCCACAGATGGCTCTCGACGTTGCACGATGGAGGAACCGAAGTTATTGAAGCGCGTTATAACTTCTTTGACGCTTCTCGTGCCAACAGTTGGCTTAACTTCTCTCAAAGGATCGGAGAGCAAAGTGTCGCAACAACGACGTGAATTTTATTTTGATATATTTTTCCTGAATCAACACCAGCATCGAATGAATACCCTCTTTTTGATACTGTTTCTACATGGTTCTCTCTTGGGATGCTGTCTATCTTAGATTTTGAGAATTTAGGGAAATCCGGCTACTTGCCATGCCATTTGAACAATACGAACTCGACGGTAAGAAGGTGTACGTCCACGTTTCTGTTCCACCGCTGGACTGGGCCGCTGCATCAAAAGATTCTGGCGCTATGGGACATACCGGAACCTAGTCCCTCGCAGATATTGTCTCCCAGGAGGAAAAAAAAATTACCGTTTCCTTCGTTTGAAGCATACTTGAGAGTGTCATCCCTGAGATCCCCAAAAAGAATTATCGAAGGCGGAGTGATGTAAATCGCTCTCGCCGGAAAATAAGGCGCGAACGAAGAATATCGTCCCGTTGACATTCATACACATCGAGGGCACCAACCACGAGGAAAGAAAAAGATATAAAATTCTCCACTGAAAAGACTAGATACAGCTGAAATTGGATGCAATTTTGGTGACAATAGAAAGCGGGTATTCGACGGATAGTAGGCCACGAGCGATAAAAGAAAAAGATTTTGCGTTCTACGGTAAGCTTTCATATGGAGCGCCAAGTACTCATTTCCTTATGACCGATAATTGCAATTGGATACTCATCGGATGGGAACCAAGCAAGTCGCAAAAGTTAAATGGTGGACTTCACAAGAACCATGAGAAGAGCGCATATGCCCAAAATTGGCTACTCAACGATTTGTCCTGAAAAATAATAGAGGAAGATTGCAGCCGAGCATCGAGCGCATACAGGCTTTCATGGTAAGCACCCGACTTTACCATGTGAGTGTATGAAAATAACAGGCTAGACCTTTAAAAGGGAGGACTCGACTGAGATGTATTTCTTGCTCATACCTTCATCGTTTTCAATGTAGCAGCCAATCAAACATAGATCAGGCCTGGTGGCTTTCCACGGTCGAGGGATGTTCCGGATTTCATTAATATCGATGCGACGAAAAGCGGTTTTTGATCGCAACATGTGTAAAGAAGGCATACGTTCGATGTCGTTCACGAGGTTCCTCAAGGCGGGCCCTTCCGATCATGCTGTTCACCCCATCCACACAATTGCAAACTCCACTTACCTATCTTCCTGAAAGAGTTGCGGCCTCTTTCTGTCCACTTTCTCAGTTCTTAATTGAGGAGGCTTCTTTGGCGATATGGAAGACGATATGGCAAAGCAGATACGAACTTGTGAACTCTCTTCACTTTATTTTCCACAGAAAAGACAAACCGTCTTTTCGCGTTGGTAAGACTTATAGAATGATAGCCATTGCTCCCAGAAGATATCTGAGTGAAGCCCAAATCTGAATATCGACACGGATACAGCGAGAGGATTCTGAGTACATCTAATGTATTCCTCTGCGCGCTTGATGAAGACATGGTGCGTATTAAAGTTTTAGAGTACAGGAAAAGGTAGCTGTTAGCGGAGTTTTTTAACGAATGCGATCAATGCGACAGTCACATCATAGTTCGTGAAGGAAAATGATCTTTCCTCAGAAATACCCACCGAATTACGATCACTCTATCCATTTTCGTAGAAGGTATACCACAACAGGTCGAAAATCCTCCAACTGGTATGCGGACTAGTGCTTACAAAGTCCACGTTGAAAACTCGAGAGAATCAAATTGATGAAGGACCCCTGGCGCCGATTAGGTTTCCCTGCGATACCCTTGGATCGCCTCGGGCAGATGAGGATAAGATTGTGTGTATTTTGCTGACAATGAGCCTTGCGCGCCACGAGAGATTTTGAAGGTGAGGCAGCGGATGATGTATACGGGAAATGCATCCACGGCTCTTCTCCAATTCCAAGTGCCTGAAGATCTCGGGCGTTCATTAATAAAGATTCCTTGGACGTGTATAATACAGGAAGATATTCGACAACTAGTGATAACCGAGAAAGTATGAAAGAATCAGTTCACTTGTTCAAGGAAGCCGCAAAACCGGTGTTTGTGCCCTGTCGGATTCTTTGGGGATCTTGTTGTTATTACCTGGAGTATGGCGCCTTCACTGATGAATGTAGTTCTTCTATACGAAAGGAACCGCGGAGCTTCGGATCACGAAATAGATGCCCTCAAAGCAAATGCGTGTATCATTGGATTTCTAGAAGGAATGCCAAGTACGTCCTATATTTTCTGACACTTCATAGACGAGAGCACACCCGTTCTCCCTTTGGACCGAAAGAAGTTCAATTGCATTCGCAGAATTCAACAACAACAAATACTAGAATAACGAGAGAGGATGTATGGCTCTCGAGGAAATATGCTTCTCCAGTATAATCGAAAGCTTGATTATGCGGAGATAACTTTCGGGTCACCAAAGTGGATTGCTCATAAACAACCATAATTGTGATACCCGAAGCTAACAGACAATTCTCAAAGCGAAGTCAGGTAAAGAGAATTTTGAAGGGTTCCGAAAAGTATATAGAGATAATACAAGTTTATCTGTTCAGCGAAGAGCAATCAACAAGATAATTGGAAATGGTATATTTCAGGGAAAACAGGGCAATCTTTTGTTCCAATAGTTATCTATTTGCCGTGCTAGGACAGACAAGCAGATGATATTAGGAACTTTCATTTTGAGGTGACGTAGGATAGTATTCTCTCGGCTTAGAGTTGTTCCGAAAACTTCGAATGAGGAGTAGGTCGTCATACAGAACAAGATATCAGTAAGGGTGGTGAAAAACGCTGAAGCGCTTTGCGGGAGATCAATCATTTCCCCGCCATTCCAAGGAAGAGATGGAGACCGACGATTGAATCAAGCTCGGGCTTTTCAAAAATGTGGTCTGCGACCTGCAAACGTTTGACAGATTACAAGTTGTGCTAGTATGGGATCACAGACTGAAATATCCACGAATCTCACGACGTATGGTGTAGTGGGGTTCACGTAGTCCACAGCCGTCTCATGCCTTAGAGTGACATGCCAGGGCTAGCCCACTTTATCGCAGGAAGAAACGAGCTCTCTGTACAAGAAAGAGTACGGTTGGTTCCGAGTCACACCGGTAAACTTCGGTTCCTGTTTGCGCTAACCGCTGTAACATATTGGTTCTGGTCTTTTTTATATCTTGATCATGTAATTTTGGGTGTATCCAATGTCCCTGTCGTATGGGGACATGTTTGACCAAGAATTATCCTAGCGCGGTGTGGATGCGGAAGGGTTCTTTACTATTATCCTCTCAACTCTTATCCCCCACTCACGTGAAGAAAGGAGAGTACATATCCAGCATAGTACGTTCAGTATTCCATTGGGAAAAACAATTCTTTGTTCCGCGGCATGCAACGTAATAGAAAAATTTGCACTTGCATAAGAATCTGTGGAGCAATATATCAAGCCACATTAGTCCTATGTAGTGAGTAACGAAGAGAAGTCACGTGGAATTGTGTGGTGGGTGTTCTTAACCCGTCCATCGGGGAGACCCAAGCCTGCAATTTACCAAAGCTATGAAGCGATTCGGTTAAAAACTGGAGAGAAAAGTCCAAACAGGGCAAAGTAAAAATGCTTCTATTCACGAACCAAGAAACAAATTACAGAGAGAATCCGAATCGTGCTGAGGTCCAAAGCGCTCCGTCAAAACGAAAAATGCAGCGACGTCAATTTATCTCTCTATTTAATAACAGCAGAAGGCTGAAGTAATATATATATATATCTCTATCTATAACTAAGGACGCTGTGATCCAAATATAGAGCAGGGCCAGTATTACTGGCTGTTTCAAATTCATTTTTGCGGGTGGAGTTTCTCTCTGATCCTAGTAAGTCGCCAACAAGCGAGATGTTCATCTCTCTCTATCTACTATATTGATCCAAATAGTGAAAAGTGTGAATAGTGCCGGGGAAGAATATTCTGCTCCATCAGAGAGATCGAGGCCTCAAATGCTATTCCAGTGTATTTGGTACGAGATCCATGTTGATGACGGCGGGACCGGTGGGTGTGTTCGAGCGTTGTCTTTCCATCATTTTGCCTGATCCAGTTGTTGAGATTGCCTTGCAGTAGTAGTCGGTGTAGCGTGTGGGACGGAGTGTGTGGGTAAGTGTCGAGACTGAGCGTGATATACAAGTTGCTGTAGGGCGTAGGGGCGAAGTGCGAGCGAAGAAATTTGGGCCCTCTGGTGTGCAAGAGTTTGTCGGGATATTTGAACATAGTCTAAGGTGGTATTCTAAGACGAAGATCAGAGGTTGCTCTAGTAAGATGAGGATAGTAGGAGGCTAGTGCAGCATGTACCTCGTCCCGTGATTATCTTGAGATCTGGACAATCGCAAGAGATTGCCCAAGACTCTCTAGTTCAAGAAGTTTGATTGTGTGTTGACGCCTTTGGGACCAGAAAAAAGCTTCCGAAAGTGACACCGATGCATTTGAACCAAATGAAGCGCCAGGTTCCGGATTTGGCCAGAGCAAGTGAAAGCCCAGGGGGAATGGGCCAATTCTCTCCGCATGCTGCAGTTTGAGTTCGTAGGCGAACCTATAGCATCTGATTGGTTTAAATGCTATCTTTAACCGTTACAAGTTTGAAAGGCCATCGTTCTGGTCTCGGTATTCACAGGACAAGTGAACAAGAATAATCGTAGCCTTTTTCGTGGACCAAAATACAAAACCATCCTACCAGGGGACTAGTCGGAGACAGAACTGTGGTGGTAGCTCGAGTTTGTAACGGGAACACCGCAAAATACAAGACACCTTTTTGTGTGTCATAGAGCCAAATATTAGGATCATGCCTCATGGCATTTTTTCATTACGGTGCAAGCAATAAAGCTTTCACATTAACTTCGTTGGTTGCACCTGCGAACACCGACGACATCATGATTTCTGTTCAGAGTCGCTGAGTTTATCTGTCCTGCATACCTCCGTGTCGTTGATGCAACACCAGTAATTTTTTGTATGGTCTTTTGAGGTCACCGGAATAAATATGATCATTTATTCTATAATATATCTCTATTATGATGAAGCCACATCATCCCAGATGAGCACATCGTGTCAATATCCAGCGATCTGTTGAATTTGTCATGAAGCAAGTTTGTGTTCCGAAAACACTGGGGTCCAAGGAACTGAAATAATTATGAAGCATTATCAGCAAGGATGTCATTCGATTGAGCGTGTATACATTAAGAGGTAGCTAGCACGATGTGTCTTGGAACCGATGAGCCGGCAACTATGAACGGCCCGCCTGTGTGGTCAGAACGATGCTGTTTTGGGGCGCATAAAGGCGAGGATTTGCTTGCGACTTTGAGATGACAAGTTGCACTAAAAGGCGACGATAGCCTCCTGTTTGAGGCGATTGAACGCTGCTCTCGCAGCCTTAGTGCAGTATACATAAGAGGACGAACGCAAAAAGCACATCGCTTGGACTCGCTACGGATGACTTCGAAATCCTGTCAGCAATGTTGGGATGCCACCAGACGGGCCCCGGTAGGTTCATAGTTGAGGACAGAACAGGTTTCCACCAACATGCGACTTCACTGCCCTTTGTGGTAGAAGAGAGTATATAGAGAGAATAACCTGCCACCAGCGCTCAGGTAGCATAGAAGGAGCGCGCTCTGTGCGAACACAGCCCCTAGCCCGAAGCTATCTGCGGTGGCACTTGTAGGAGCGGACAAATCGTAAGCATAGAACTCGCCCACGCTAGTGAACGCCCGCCAGAGGCTCACGCCTACTCTGTTGTACGCACTCGGCTAACTGATCTCCCGCCACGAGTCACAATAGTTCAAATAAATGACGTTCATAAATAGAGCCAAACCTCATGTGAGGCAAAATAAAACAAGGGTAAGGTGTTAAAGTGAGCGGTGCATGCGCTGCGCCGCTCATTTTTTATTTTGAGAAGTACCCGAACGCGCATGGGCGCACTACTTCTGTAACGGGCCAGTTTAAAATTCGAGGACGCGCGCAATGATGTGCGACCGCATCATTGCGCGCGCCCCTGGCATACGAATATCTTGTATACGCGAATTACGCCGCGCGGTATACAGCGTCGGCGCCTGGCTCGATAAGCGTCATAAGGCGGCGCCGGTCGCGTAAACGTTCGAAAATTCCCGAGTCGAAAACCTCTCGGGAGGAAACTGCTACCATTCTCCGCAGAAGCGCTTCCGAAAACCCAAACCCCACGACTTCTTGGCCAGGGTCCGTGTTCTCGCGTCCTGGCACCAGTGTGGGCGGGCGGCCGGTGCCGGAACCGCCTCCCGTCCACGACAGGGCCAAAGCCCAGATAAGACTCGTTGGCTGGCGATGGGACCGGTTGGTGACGTCTGATGCTGTTCATGACGAAATTAGTTGATAGCGTTGACGAACATAGAGCATAGGAGCATCAAACGCACATGAGACTCTTCTTGTAGTCTAGGATCATCAGGTTAGTGTGCATCTGAATTTGCCTGACCGCATTCGGTCATGGACAGTGTAATTGCCATGACGGCAGTCATGGCAGTGTCATTTGCAGCATGGCGTATGGACACCTTGTCATCAGGTTACACGTGCGATATCCACGTACGTAAGCGCGTGCGCGTAGGCGCCCCCTCCTGTGGCGGTCGGCCAAATCGCAGCCCAAGCAATATCTACCGTCTAACACCTCCCATTGTGGTAGGGCGGTAGTACAACGCATCCAATCTGGCCAAGCCAACCTTACGTCGATTCCGCCTGAATCGACGTGCGGTATGTGCAATCAAAGGGCCGCAGCGTCGGCCCTCCGACTCAACTCCGGCCAGACCACTTCCCTTCGACGACCCTTCCCCCCCCCCCACCCCCCCCACAACCTTCCAACCTCTCTCCTTTTCCCTTTGTCGGCCTCAACCTTTCCTCATCCCCTACTTCTCTCTCACTTCTCCCCTATGGCGGCCTGTCTCACGCCCCCTCCCTCGCTCACTGTCCACTCACACTGCACCCCTGTCTGGCTCGTTCTGTGTGAGTACGTGCAAAGCGTTCTGCACCACCTATATCTCTTGCAGGCTGAACTCTGCCTTTCATTATCCGCTTTGTTTGGCCTTTCTTGTCTCTTTCGTTCCCTTCGTTGGTTTCTTTCGCTGTTGTTGGTCTATCTGCCATTCTGTCTTGCCTGAACTACCGTTGTTGTTGTCATCTCGTTTTTTCCCCGTGTCTGCCTGTTTGGCGGCCTTCTGCTGCCCCTGCATCCGTTCTTCATTGCTTCCCGGCTTCGGCCTTGTGTCCCTGGTTTTGCTGGTTCTTTTCGCGTTGCGAGTCTTGTTCCTCACATTAGTGTTGGCTTGGTGCACCTGTTGTTGCTAGACACTGTTGTTGATACAGCGTAAGGTCGTCCTTAACCTACGGCCCTGAGGCAATCGTTCAAAGCAGTTAAGCTGTCTACAGCTACTCTTTTGGGCCATTTTATGTGTGAACTTACTAACGTTTCGTTTGTTTCCAGCAAGTGCCAAGGTTCTATCTGTTCACTCCAAGCGAGTATTCGTCCTGTCGTCCGGACGAGCGTATAGAAGAAGTCCGCGATCCGTTGTCCTCAGATAAAGAGGTCGCTGTTCAGTGCCTCTTGACGGGCACGCGAAGCGCCACAATTCTTTCGTGTAGCCCACCAGAAGGAGAAGGCGCCGTCGTAACCCGCCGCTCACGTAAGCAATCCTAAAGCGCGCCGCGTCCTGCGACCATTAAGGCCTTCAGAGTCAACGCCAGCTGTGGTGAAGATCACCAAGCAGGCCGACGCCATCGTAGAGCCGTACCGTCGCGGCAACTACACCGAGCACCGAACATCCACTGCGAGGTTTGTGACATCCAAGTTCTCCGAAGCTCACGATCTGCGTGTGCAACTACAGATAGCCTTCGCCATCGTTGCGACCCTTACGAAGCAAAGAACAATACTATCGATTAGAGCACAGGTCTCTCTTTTCATTGTTCCAGTTGTGACACATTCTACTTCATATCTCATCTACATATATTATCCTTGTTGTCTTCTTTTATCTTCTCGTCTATCGTTTGGATATCCACTCTTCTGTTCTTGTGTTCGTGTCTTGTTGTTTGGCTTCTGCCGCACTCTATTACGAAGCTTTATATTTTGGCTAGTGCGGTCTTGCGTCCGATTGACTGGACTACTCTACGAGAGCAAAAACTTATTTTTCATTGCTTTTTGCCCCCTTGGCTTGTAACCGCCGGCCCGCCATCACAAAAATGCGGTTTCAATGACTCCTCGCCGAGGTGCCCTTGGCCCCGATACTAATGGACACCTCGACGCCGCCTCTCTCGCGGATACAATTCCGATTTTCGTCATTTCTCTTTTTTTCGAGAACGTTGCCACCCGTGGAAAGCTCTTGATGAGGAGCGTTCCTCCGGAAACTCTTGGGTCTTCCTAAGTCGCTGACGCCTTCGCAGTCATTATCTATACATGAATTTCTCTGCCTTAGACGCGTGCTGCACCCGAACGCCGGCCAACTACATAATCAGTTAGAGGTCAGTCCCTGCTCGATCGAAACTTTGGCCTCGCCTGACGGAACCCGGGAGTATAGCCGAGAAGCTGTGGACTGCCCTTTGGACTACGGTGATCTCCTTGGTTCCCCTCCCATGCGCTATGGACGCTTGCTTCGACCAAGGCAGTTCAACGCGCAAGGCCAAGTTCGCCTTCTCCGTAAAAGCGTTAGGAGTACGCAGACCTAGCTCAGTTTGTGAATATTCCGCGAGGGCAAGCGCTATAAGTCGCTTGAAAGACCTCAATCAAATCCCTTTGTGGCCGGCAAAACAGGCCCTCGGAGCATGGTGCGTTACTGGCGTGTATGCCCTCCTCCGAAGAAAGTTACAAAGGAGGCCTCGGACCCTTCTGAATTGCAGGATCCCACTGCAGACCAAGGTGGAAAGTCAGCTAGCTACAGGTCAGCTGCAGAACTCACTCTCTATCGAAGAAGAAGTCTCATTCGGACCACCTCCGATAGGCTGATGGAGAGCAAGTTTGTGGCTACTGTTCAGACAGCCTGGGGTTCCACTTTTCTTCACTCCGCTGTCCACAGAATCCGCATCGCGATACGCGTTGTGGGGTGTGGAAAGCACTGGCGTAACATTCCATCGCAACGGCTTTGGAAGCGCCAATTTCGGAAAAAAGAAGTCCGTTCGCATGCCCGAAAATCCAGAGAAAGATAATCCCTGAAGTTCCCCAGACCCAACCAAGTTTCTTCAGTCACCGAGGAATATGACGTTCAGATCGCGCAGACTGTAAGCGATGGCCAATCACGAGGCGCCTGATAGGCGCACCCATTGCCAAAGCAGGCCCGCCTGGACATCGGCGTTGTGTCAAGGAGCTTCTGACCCAGCAGCGACACCCCATTTCGCCTTGATTCGCTCAGCTACGCTTTAATCATCGGGAAGCCTAAGAAGGCCTCCACAAAGAAGCTCTCTGGTAAGTCAATGCTCCAGGAGCACGCATCGGAAAGTATAACGTTAAATGGAGGATCCTCGCGAAATGTCTTAGCTTTTGTCTGGCACCGACCGCGGGCTACATTCGGTCAACTCATTTCGCGGAGACGCCAGATGCGCGCACCAAAGAAGCAATCTGCGCCGAATCATCTCTGCCGGTTCAGACGACCAGAAAGGTCCACATGCGAGACACCCAGGTCGACGCGTGAGAAACTCTCCGTCTTTAAGGTTGCTGCCTATTACAGGTCTATGGACCATGACCCAAGCCCTCCTGACCTCTGGCCGCTACTGTCGCCGAATCTAATGTCAGCAAGAACTACTGCGGACCATCTGCTACTGACCCGAACCCCACTGAAAGACGCATTAAAGTAGCCCGATGCCAATGGTTCGCCCGCATCTTACTCTAGAGGCGTTTCCCTGTAATGGTCGATGACCTCGGTAGCCCTCGAGTTCTTTTTGTTATCTGAGAAGCCCCCCTTCGATGTTATCATCGGCGAACCCCACGCTAGAAAAGCCTCGGCGCATGGCCTGTATCGATCTTGGTACACAAGAACTCACCATGTGAGTCTACCAACAAGAGCACGTCGTTATAGACTCACTCCCGATCGTTCCGGCATTAGAAGCATTCCTGTCCCGTTGTCTGAGACAGATAGCGAAGCACTTTCCGTCAGACTCTGATTGCCTATCCCGTCTGACTCATCGAAGCATGACGTCCGGAGGACTTGCTAACCTCCCCCTTCCAAGCACGACCGACAAACCATGGTGCCCCGAACGAGACCCTTAGGTCGGGCCATAGTAATCGAAAGGCTCATGGGGACGCAGGATCCCCAGCCGGATGGGCGAAAGAGTACAGACGAACGGATGGATAAGGAAAGAACCCGCCAATTTGACACGCAGCCCACCAGCCGGGGCCGTTGAAGGACCTCAAGATCTGACCCAAGCCGTCGACCGTTAACCAGGCGCCTGAAGATCTCCAACGCCCTAATCTTCCACCTGCGCCACGTTTTACCAATCGGGACTCAGATCCATTCTGGATAGATTGACCGCGGAGCCTGGGGAGAACCCTCCATGCAAACTGACATGCGTGCATGATTGCGGACCCGATGGCCCAACAAATTCCTCCCAGAGGTGAGAAAGGCAGGTGCAGGCGGACCCAGCACCGCGTCAGCAATCCCAGCTGATCTCCAGTATGATGATGACGAGATCTCGATTCGAAGACGCGGAGGAAATAAGTGCAGCAGATCCCCCTGTCCGAAGAAAGGTCCGACCCATTCCCTCCTCCTTCCAAGCGAGGTCTACGGATTTACCAGTCAGCCAGAAGATGGGCCAATGTCGTGATTCCTACAAGTATGCCACCAGAGACTAATAACGCCCAGCGAGGACAGTGTAAGTCCGGCCCTCCTAACGATGGGCCCTAGGTGAAAGCCCGCCGGAGTCCCAGCACGGTAGTGAGATTGAACTGACTCCTCACCGAGGAAAGTAGCACTCATTGGTCTCACCCACTCCTACCGCGACTCTGACTCTTACCATCCCGATCCATGAGACGAAGTAGTTCCTGTCTTCCTTTAGCCGAAGGGACATAGTCACTACTCCTGACTCGTCTTGACGTCGCGGGTTCTTAATTGCGAATCCGCATTACCCTCACACCCGCGCGTCCCCCTCATCTAGAAATGCACAGAAACTACCCGCTCACACCGCGTTGAGGAAATACTGCCCGAGCGAACGACGACTGCCCGCGGTTTGTCATAGCATTTACAAGTAAAGAACTACCTTCCGCCGACGAATATCCGACGCCCAGATCCCCGGTGGAGATGATGAGCTTCACAAGCCCAAGCCGACGAGAAGTTCATGGCGAGCCTACCCTGCCAGCGCCAACGACATTGTCATATTCCTCTGCAAGATCCAATTGCCGACAAGATCACTCGGTCGCACGCTCGACCGAACTGCGCATTACCCCCCGACACCAACAAGGAGGATGGTCGACTATCTCATTAGAACCGGATTTCTCTCATCTCCCAAGGAGAGACGCGGTGGGACCTCGCGCTGTTTCCTGGATACACTTTGAATGTCCTAGCAATGGTGCCTTAGTATGTAATCTTGGCCACCGTCTGAACGTGCCAGTCGGCTCTCCTATCTGATCTCTCAGCCTCTCTTACCACTCATAGCCCTTCCTTATGCACGTACGCCACAGTTTGACCTTCGTGCCGACCCAATGTCATTCTCAAGGTCGAAGGCTACCCCAAAGCATGACGACGTTTGTTGGTAAACGAAGTTGCACCACAAATGCTTGTTCCGCCGCGATCATCAAGCCGTCCACCTCTCCTTGCGTCCTCGTCCACGTTGTCTTCGCACATAAGAAGA
>VCMS01000393.1:27375-69591 GCA_022539475.1 Gracilaria domingensis
CCACAGAACTTACCGCTCACCGCGTAGGAATACTGGAGGACGACGACTCCGGCGGTTATGTCATAGCATTTGAAGAAGAACTACCTCCGGACGAAATCGACGCCCAGACCCCGGGAGATGATGAGCATTCACAAGACCCAAGCCGCGACGAGGAAGTTGTGGCCGAGCCTACGTGCCCAGCGCAAGACATTGAGTATTCTCTGCAAGATCCAATTGCGCAGATTCACTCGGTCGCACGCTCGACCGACGTGATTACCCCCCCGACACCAACAAGGAGGAGGTGATTCTAGAACGGATCTCTCATCTCCCAAGGGATAGACGGGTGGACCTCCTCGCTGTTCTGGATAACTTGAATGTCATAGCATGGTCCTTGTATGATCTTAGGCCCTCTGACGTGCCGGTAACGCACAGGTTGACCTCAGTGTCCGGACCCCAATTCATTCGAAGGTCCGAAGGCTACCCCCAAAGCATGACGACGTTGTTCGAAAGAGGTTGACAAAATGTTGTCCGCCGGGATCATCAAGCCGTCCACCTCTCCTTGGTCCTTCCCAGTTGTCATCGCACATAAGAAGGATGGAAAGCCCCCGATTCTGTGTCGACTATCGGGGTCTGAACCAGGTCATGACGCCCGACAGGTGGCCCCTACCAAACATGGAACAGATCTTTGACGATTTGGGTGGTTGTTCGTTCTTCACGACCCTAGACCTTTTCTCCGGATACTGGCAGGTGCGTATGGCCCCTGACTGCAAAGAAATGACGACTTTTGTTTGTCGTCGGGGAACCTTCCAATTTGAAGTCATGCCTTTTGGTCTCATGAATGCCCCAGCCACGTTTCAAAGGATGATGGACGCGGTCCTTCATGGGGTGGAGTTTGCTCGCGTCTATATAGACGACGTTGTCATCTTCTCGAGAAGCCTGGAAGAACATTTGTACCACCTAACCAGGGTGCTCGAGATCCTTGCAAGTCATGGTCTGAAGATAAAAATATCCAAATGTGATTTTGCACAGCCCCGTATCAAACTGCTTGGTCACGTCATCGACAAGGAGGGCACTTCGGTTGATCAAGACAAGATCGACGTCATCCAAAAGGCCCCCGAACCATCGACGGTAACCGAGCTCCGAAGTTTTCTCGGTCTAGCCAGTTATTATCGAAGGTTCATAAAGGATTTCGCAAATACGTCAGCAGTATTGCATGCTGCCACTACAGGGAAGGGAAAGCTGAATTTCACCAATGAGATGAAGACAGCGTTTAATGATCTAAAGGGAAAGTTAGTTTCCCCGCCGGTCTTAGCATTTCCCGACTTTGAGAAGCCTTTTAGAGTTGAAACCGATGCTTCTTCAGTCGCGCTTGGTGCCGTTCTGTCACAAAAGAAAGAGGACGGAATGTATCACCCAATTCAATTTGCCAGTCGCACGCTTAATGCCGCCGAGCGAAAGTATTCTACTTGCGAGAAAGAGGCCCTAGCCGTGGTCTTTGCCTTGAAAAAGTTTCGCATGTATCTACTCGGAGGTCTCCCCTTTGAGCTTGTTACGGACCACCAAGCTCTGAAGTATGCATTCCAAAAGAAGGACATTCACGGGCGCCTAGCCCGATGGATGGACCTGCTAGCGGAATACGAGTTCGTTATAGTCTATAGATCTGGCGATAAGAATCGGGCTGCCGACTATCTCTCTCGCTTTGCCGTTGGGGATCCACCGGAGCCGGATGATGACGTGTCTGTTGTACTGAATGCAACGGACGAGGTCTATGACTTGGAGCCCTTCTGCGCGCACATCAAGTTGTACCTTGCCGCCTTTTCTTTTCCTGAAGAAGACCCTAAGATCCGCGCTTTGATTAAGAGGAATGCGAAAAAGTTCTTCCTTTGGGGAGGTCTCCTCTATCGCCGTACCAAGAAAGGATTAAGAATGGTACCCTCTGTAAGCAAGCGCCGTGGCATCCTCTCATCCTTTCATGATGACATAGGACATTGGGACTTGGAGGCTACTAAGGATCTGGTCCAGTTCCGATTCTGGTGGCCTGGAATGTACCCCGACATCGTTTCATATGTTCGCAGTTGTGATGGGTGTCAGTTCACAACACCCCTGCTTAAGTACCGGCCAGGACAAAGAGCCCCATTGACTGGCCTATTTCATACATTCTCTGTGGACTTCGCCGGTCCTCTTCCGGCTACCAAGAATGGCAACCGTTTTGCTCTGATTGGTGTAGAACACATAACAGGATGGCCTATTGCCGCGGCCTACGGTAATCAGACCTCTACCACCGTCATTCACTTTGTTCGATCTCAGATCGTTTCCCCGTTTGGTCCCCCGCTGACGATCGTGTCCGACAACTTCAGTTCCTTCAAAGCCAAGGCAGTCGAGGCATACATGGAAAGTAAGAAGATATCCCTCAAGCCCACCATGGCCTATGCCCCTATGTCTAATGGCCGTGCTGAAAGAATGGTTGGAACCATCAAGAAATCGATTGCCAAGACAATCTTCAATAAGGGACAAGAATGGGATGAAGCCCTCGAGCAAATACTTTACGGATACAGGAGGCGCCGGCTGGGTGGCGGGTTTTCTCCTTTTGAGCTCATGTATGGCACAGTCCCGCGGATGAGCTCAGACGACCTACCCCCGCTCATCGTAGATCCAACCCCCACTAATCGTCATCATGAACTACTTGCAAATTCCGCAGGCAGAGCTTCCAGAGTTCTATCTCAACCCAATCGACAAGACGACCCCAAGTCCGGGCACCGGTTCAACGTCGGTGATGAGGTCTTGGTGATACATGGGAAGGCTCTGAATCCCAACGTGAAATGGCCTGCCTTTCAGTCAAAATTCTACGGACCCTGTAAGGTGGTTAAGGCCAGGCACCCCCGATATGTCCTAGTGTCCCCTCATAATCGCTACACTAGAGAAGGGGTCCACGCCCGCCGGCTCAAGCGGTATCATCGCCGACCAGTTCATCTGCAGGACGAGGTGGTAGCCACTATTACGGAAGGCGAAGACACCCCTGTCCCATATCCCACTCAGATCACTGTAATGCCACTCCGCGTTGACTACAATATCCTCACTGCACCCCACCTCTCGTGTCACTTTATCATTGGAGGGAAAAGCATACATTCATGGCTTAGCCCTTTGAACGTCTCTATCCCGGAGGTGGAAAGGGTTACCTGGACGCTGACGCATGCCTCACTCGCCCTGTTCTCAATCTCGGGCCCGTTCTTGAGTCGTAGAGGAGGATCTATCTTAAGAACATTATTTCGACGTGTGCACCAGAACTACGGCAGCAATATCGAGCCAGAATTCGCAGTATATCTTTACCACCATGCAGTCTCCTTGCATGGGCATCTCCCAGAATCGCAATTTTACATACAAGAGACTCAGGACCATATTTCGCACTATGCTCGCACAGGAATCGCTCGGATACTCAGCTACACCCCCGACCCAGAGAAGCTAGCAGTACCCTTTCTCTTCCACTACACCACCGAGAATTAGCCCAGTACTTACGACGCCCGGCGTAGCGTCGTTTGGGTTTGGTGGTGTGTGGCCCGTCAAACGGTACACGGACAGGTGTGCGTGTCTACACTCCTGCGTTGTGCCCAACGCAGCGGTAATACAGAATATAATTTAAAAATGCTTTATTATAGTTAATCCTATCTTAGGTTTAGTTAGTTTTCTACGCAGAATCTACCTTGCGTGTGGCCAGGAGGCGCCGCACTACAAGCAGGGCGACATGAGATTGTCTACTTAAGTGGCAGAGAGCGCTCCAACGCTGACCACCCGACCTCATCGGCTGTCAATTGCCAAATTCGTGGTCACCCACAGGAGGCGCCTGCGCTTGCGCAAATACACGTGCATTCCACGCTGTGTACTGCGTTGCGTAGGCGCCCCCTGTGGCGGCATATGCGCTTAAAGTATCTACCACCTACGCCTCTTATAGGCTAGTACGGTAGATACAACGCATCCATTGGCCAAGCCAACCGTACCGTCGATTCCCGCCTGGAATCGACGGTGCGGTTGTGCATAAAAGGGCCGGAGCAGTCGCCTCCGACTCAACTCCGGCCAGACCACTTCCCTTCGACGACCTCCCCCCTCCACCCCCCCACAACCTTCCAACCTCTCTCCTTTTCCCTTTGTCGTCCTCAACCTTTCCTCATCCCCTACTTCTCTCTCTACTTCTCCCCTTGGCGGCCTGGTCTCACCGCCCTCCCTCGCTCACTGCCACTCACACTGACCCTCTGTCTGGGCTCGTCCTGTGTGAGTAGGCAAAGCGTCTGCACCACCCTTCCATTGGGTTAGCCTTGTGCAGGCGTGACTCTGCCTTTCATTATCCGCTTTGTTTGGCCTTTCTTGTCTCTTTTGTTCCCTTCGTTGGTGTCTTTCGCTGTTGTTGGTCTATCTGCCATTCTGTCTTGCCCGAACTACCGTTGTTGTTGTCATCTTCGTTTGTTCCCCGTTTCTTGCTGTTTGGCGGCCTTCTGCTGCCTGCATCCGTTCTATTGCTTCCCGTTTCGGCCTTGGTCCCTGGTTTTGCTGGTTCTTTCGCGTTGCGATTCTGTTCCTCACATAGTGTTGCTTTGCACCTGTTGTTGCTAGACGCACTGTGTGATACAGCGTAAGGTTGTCCTTAACCTACGGCCCTGAGGCAATCGTTCAAGAGTAGGTTGTCTACAGCTACTCTTTTGGCATTTTGTGTGACTACTAACGTTTCGTTTGTTTCACATCAAGTGCCAAGGTCTATCGTTTCATCCAGCGAGTATTCGTCCGTGGTCGATCCGGACGAGCGTATAGAAGAAGTCCCCGATCCCGTTCCTCAGATAAAGAAGTCGGCTGTTCAGCCTCTTGACGGGCCACGCGAGCGCCACATCTTTCGTGTAGCCCACCAGAAGGAGAAGCGCCGTCGTAACCCCCCGCCACGTAAGCAAATCCTAAAGCGCTGCCGCGTCTGCGACATTAAGGTTCAGAGTCAACGCCAGCTTGAAGTTCACCAAGCAGGCCGACGCCATCGTAGAGCCGTACGTCGCGCCAACTACACCGAGCAGGACATCCACTGCGAGGTTTGTGACATCAAGTTCTCCGAAGCTCACGATCTGCGTGTGCACTACAGAAGCCGTCGCCATCGTGCGACCCTTAGGAAGAAGAACAATACTATCTATTAGAGCACAGGTCTCTCTTTTCATTGTCCAGTTGTGACACATTTCTATTCATATCTCATTACATATATTATCCTTGTTTGTTCTTCTTTATCTTCTCGCCTATCGTTTGGTATCCCTCTTCTGTTCTTGTGTTCGTGCTTTGTTGTTTGGCTTCTGCCGCACTCTATCTACGTAAGCTTATATTTGGCTAGTGCTTCTTCGTCCGATTGGACTGGTACTCTACGAGAGCAAACTTTATTTTCATTGTTTTTGCCCCCTTTGGCTGTAACCGCCGGCGCCATCACAAAAATGGCGTTTTCAGTTATGTTGCAATCGTGGCTGCGCTCGCATTGCTGGAGCTAACAGCAAGCGCCAGCCACGCAGTTACCAAAAGGCTGAGGTCTGACCATACAGTAATACTATGGTGTAATGAAAGGATACGCTTCCTGAATTGTGCCAATTTCCTGTTTGGGTGCGCCGCAAGCTGACTCGGCACGCGCCCCAGATCAGCTCTCCGCTCCGAATTTGGGTTGCATATCGCGTCCCAACATGCATACCCAGTGGTAGTAGAAAGGCGCCGCCTCGGTGATATCTCCCCGTCTCTTCGACGACAGAGCCGCGAGCGAGCGCCACTCCACACCACTTTCAGCTCCGCCGCCTACCACATCCCTCCTCCACAATGTTCAACCCTCTCGAATCCCAGCAAGCGCCCAGCCGCAGAACTCTCATCATTCTCCTTGCGTCTATTCTACTCATGGTCGCTCCCCTAATCACACTGCTCCACTTCAAAGCGTATCTGCCGTTGAAGTGTGAGATTCCCGCCGAAAGACTCTCCCCAGCACCAAACGTTCACACATTGCTCACAGACGACGACCTACTCGAATCCATCAGCTCAAGCAAAAATTTTGCGTACTTTCCATCCGCGGATCTTCTGCTAGCCTCCATTGCCAAAGGAGGCAGCACGTCAGTCTTTCATTGGCTGTACCGCGGTCTCTTGGGCGAGGGGGAGCATTCTCAAAGGATATGCGGCTCGAATGTACAGCATATACTCTCGCCGTGTTGGAAGTCTGAAGCGCTATACCTCAAGGACCTCAGCAATCAAGAACGCCGCCGAGTTTTGACCTCCCCGTCTACCATACGCATGGCGGTACAACGCGACCCGTTCGACCGTCTCATCTCCGCCTTCAACGACAAGTTTGCGTGCGTCACCAACAACTTCAACGTCGACCTGGGATACAGCTTCATCGTCCCGTACTTGAGAGAATTGGCCGAGCTCCCCGAATCGCCGAGAAAGTGCATGAACATCAGCGAATTTGCACTTGCGCTCGACCTCATCCGCGAGAAGCAGCCCATACCGCTGCAGAAGCTTGACGTGCACGTTCGGCCCCAACAGCTGTACTTTGACTACATCCCGTACGACATCGTTCTGGACACTTCCGAGCTGTCCAACTCCACCTCGCTAGACCCCGTGTTGAATCGTTTGCCGTTCCGCGACCAGGCGGCGGACGGAATTGGCCACAAGCACGCGGTGAGCCGCGCGGAACTGATGATCCCGGAGAAGGCGGCCAAGAGGCTGTACCGCTTCGCGCAGGAGTCACAAATGGGCGAGCGGCGCCACGTATGACGCTTGAATTGCGCCCTGTTGCCGCGTCGGTGCGGCGCCTGTACCTAGATATCTGTAGCTGAACAACAGTAGTTGCGTTAGTTTTCTGGAAACTTTACAAGTCCTTACGATAAATTCCCGCCATCCGTTTCGTGGTGCACGCGCGTGTCTTCCACGCCGAGCATCGAGTCTGCGCACGGAAGCCCCAGTCCGCGCCGGAGCACCGTGCCGACCGCCACCGCCACATCGTTTGGCACGCACACGCCAGACAGCGTGCGCAAACCCAACGCCACTGCCAGAATCACCAGCAGCGCGCCCACGCCCACAATTGGCGCGCGTCTCGTGAACAGCGGAAAGTCGTCGAGGTTACGCACCCCGGTTGCCAGCAGCAGTTGCCCTGTTGTCTGTTCCAGTTCGGGCAATCCGTCTAACTGAAGCACCGTAGAATTGTCCGCGTTGACAAAGCTAACCTTGGCCATCATGTTGTTCACCATGTCAAGCACCAACCGGTCCAGCTCGTCGCCTTGCCTCGATCCGCATCGACCCCCAAAAGTCTGGAAGTTCTCGCTCGCCTGCGCGAAAAGCGGGTCGGGAATCTCCACCAGATCAAGCGCCTCAAACTCGGGCCCGCATTGCGACCTCGCCAATCTCAAGCCCGAGAACGCCCACTCCCGAATCTGTTCCTCGGACGACACGTGATGAAGAAAGAACACGTTTGCACCGCTTGAGGCGTTGACAAGCCGAACTTCGGCGGTTTTCCTCGCGTGCAGGCTGCCCCTCGACGATATGACCCACGCGTCGAAGCTCTGCATATTCGGCGTGTTCCACACCTGTATCTGAATGATGCCGTCGTTTTGCACGCGACTCGTGTACGAACGCGATTCGCACAGAACGAACTTGACGGCGGCGGTCTGGTCGCTGCCGAAGGGCACGGCGAGGGGCACCTGTTCACATCCAGACGACAGCGGTTGCGACTGGAGTCTGGAGTTGTTGAGCCGTAGGCCGAGAGCAATTCCGCCAAAGCCGGCGGCCTTGAACGTGAAGGCTCTCTGCTGCTCGATGGAAAGCGCCACGAACACGGAGTTGAGGAGCGGCGCGGCGGCCACCAGCGAGAGGAGCTTGAAAACTTGTAATCGAGTCGGAGCTGGAAGGCGAGAGTTTTTTTTCGGGACGACTGCCTGGGCAACCGAGCGCGCGGACGAACGCCATGCGATGAGCTGGGTGTACAGGTCAGACACGGACACGGTGCTGCGTGACTTTCTTCCGAGGAGAAGGTTCTGTATGAAGGTGAACAGCTGAGCAACAATGATGGTAGTGACCACAGACACCAGTAAGGTGTTTACGTTGTCATTTTGCGGGCGCCACACAAGGAAGGCGCTCGGTTGGTTGGTGTAGGTGAGAGAAGAGCCGTCGATCATGTTCCCGCCACAACCCAGGGCGACGGGGAAGCTCGCGTCCTTCTGGCGGCAGCGGGAAAGATGCTGCCAGGGGTCACGGAAACACGAGGGCGCCGAACAGGATGGCGGATTCGCATCGGGCACGGTGATCACCGCATTTTGATGTCACGTTTGGGGGAGAAATTCACGTACAAGGGTACAGCCGCCGGTGAGCTCGTATAATATTTCGCAACCTGTATGAAGGTAAGGTTTCTACAAAGGCGCACAAACGCCCCGCGGAGAATCCCCGGGCTTGTGCTGGAGCTTGAGTTGTGGAAACGACGTCCAATGAGGAGACGCAAAGGTAAGAGTCACATAGACAGCCTCCATATTGTGGAAATTGTGCTACGAAGGTATATCAGATCTGTTTTTAAAATATTCCTGTTTTAATTCTTGGAACACACGTGTGCAATTTGTTACAAACCTCCTGAAGGCGCTCACTCGCAAAACTCAACTGCTGCTTTGGGTGCACAGCTTAAGATTCCTTCATCAAACGCCTCAACTTCTTCGTCTTCGTCCGTCCTGAGTCCCAAGTACAATGTATCACCCCACCGATATTTGTGATCGACGCGAAACTTATCCCCAACACCCAGCAAAGTGTCGTTTCTCCCCGAACTCAGTCCCAGAACATGTCGCACAACGATATCAATCGCGTCGTCAACGTCTGCATTTAGAAATACCTGAAGCACGAACCTCAACAGAATGGCCAGCGCCGTGGCGACAGCCAAAACACCCAAGGGCCCAAGACTCTGTCGTCTTCGTATCAATTTCAGAGACCCTCCATCAACAAATTCCTCCACGCGACCTTGGTCGCCATCTTTGGGGTCAACTGTGCCCACAACAAATCGCTCCGAGTCAACAATTCCAACGTCTGACGCGAACAAACCCGCCGTGACAGCGAGCAATTCGTTGGTGCCTTCGCACCCCACTGTGGTCCACGCTCGAGTGAATCCTTGTTCCTGCTTTTCAATCTGCAATTCCTCTATTGTATCTGGCTCGCGTCCCAAGATGAGCGTACACTGCAGTCTTAGAGCCATAGCCGCCTTTCTGACCAGAAAGCGGGCGTCGTCCGCACTCCAATTCGGTTTCGTACGCAGAATCTCATTGTCGTGGCGAATGTCGATCCAAAACCGGTATATATTTTCGAGAACTCCGTGCTTAAAGGAGACAGATATTGCACCCGGAGGCCAGTCAACAGCCATCACTCGTGTCCCTTCCTTTACTTCATCTTGCAGAATTTCTTCGTATTCATTGGTTCCGACATACAAGGGACCTATTATGATAAACCCAGAACAGATTGAAAAGTCCAAAAGCATTTCGTCATTTCCACCAGGAGAAGTCGGAATCTGTTCGCAGATGCGTCGGGTTAGTCCCCGCTTTCCTTGTATTTCTGTCTCGTTCAATACTCCGATGGAAACGCCTCGAAATCCAGTATCTGAAACGGTAAGTATCTCATCTCTCTCTAGAGCAACAACGATCGAAAGTATGTTCATCAGAGGCGGAATTGAGAGTAACAAAATCAAACGAACTGTCACGATCAGGCGAATTGATTTAGGATGTCGCTCGATTCGTATCGTCGCCGGTATAATCGCTTGCGGGCGAAGACGCAATCGGTCGATAATATCCAATCTGAGCAACGCAGCCACATAATGAATAAAATTTCCTTCATTGCTCAGCAACAGTGAATGCATCTGAGAAGGAGACGTGTGCCCTTTGCGCTTAAATCCCAGCAAAACGTCAGACAATGTGGCCGCAGTTTGAAAGGATAGAGCTGTCGTCAATATTGCGATGAGAATCGTATCCAGTGTCGACCATGGTGTGCTCCAAGTTAGAAGCGGAAATTGCTCTGCAGAAAGCACAATAGTGCCGTTTTGAAGCATCTTTCGATGGTCAAAACGAGAAAAATGCAGATACGCTACGCAAGGCCGTGTAGAAGCGCAAATGGTCGAGTTCTAGGTTGGAAGAAAGAAATCAAGCGTTCGTTATGTATATCTACTACCTTTTCCCTCCATCAACGGCTACACGTCCACGATACGTAACTTGAAAGTGAGTTTGTTCTGCTTTCAATGTCGGTTCAAGGCAACACGGAAGTCAAAATCGTGTTCACCGCGTTTTGTACAACCTTACTCTTGGCACGCGAGAGTTGGATTTCATTGAATCACCTTCACTTCAAATCAACGTTATTTCTTGTTCGAACTAAAGAATTCTTAACTGAAAGAGACATTGGAAGAGGGCAATCCCCCCTTCTGATCAGGAGCTTGACAGGCTACCGGCGAGAGACAAATGTATTTTTGGATTTCCCACGAGAATGGCGTCCATTCGGAATGTGACAGAACAGGAACTGTCCACAGCCTTGTTGTCGTCAACCCGTTTGTCGGCAAGCAGAAAATCACGAGGCTACATACCCGGTTTAGATTTGATGGCGGTAGCCGTTGGGAGAGCATATGACATTGTTCGTGTTCAGGGCAGGTGAAAACACATTCCACAAATGTAATTTCGTCGCTCTGAGAACGTGTCTCATCGGGGAGGCATTTCGTGGAATTGTTGTGGTACATTTGTATGATGTGAAGTGAAAAGAATCTCCCAAGAGAAAGCTTGGAGCAGTTTTTGTGATGGTCGTTCATATCTCGAAGTCATTGACCGGTTAGGTGAAGCTGAAACAAGGTAATTCCTATGAAGCACTCCTCACGAAGGTACCAAAGGTAACTGTCCGGGAATCTCGTATCTTCATAGGGGTGGCCGGCTATGCCCAGAGTTGGAACTCTAGAAAACAGCATTCGCATCCAATGACATAGGCCTGAGCGCCATAATGTTACAGAGTTTACTCAATGGGCTTAAAAGCACTGTCATGATCCGCCGTGATCTTGCTATCTTTGTCTGTCATTCTGGTGCAGCCATTTTCGCGAATGAGCTATGTTCACCTTCCCATTAGTATGCCTCCTCATTGCCACTGCCACGTGCCAGATACAGCAGCGACCTTCTTCCCCTACGCGGCGAATCGAAAGAAGCTTCAATGGTTCTCTGCTTAATCTGGATGCTTGTCTCACGTCAGACCAGTGCATGACACCCCGTCATTGCATTTCACTACTTTCCAAAAATGAACGGGTCTGCACTGGATTCAATATGTGCTTTTGTTATGCCAAATTGCGATGCTCAGTTGACGATGAACGCAATTCTCCGTGTGCACCGGACGAAATCTGCTACAGAGGCCTATGTGAAAGCGCCAAGATACATAGCTCGTCGACGCTCGAACAAGAGGAAGAGATCGTTCCAGGTCTGGCGAACGAACGATGCTCAAGTAATGACGATTGCCAACCTGGATCGGAATGCGTGCTGGTGGTGGGTAAAGGTTTGAGATTGAAATGTCCAGAAACGGCTCCAGCAGGCAGTTGTCTCTGCTTCTCAGCCAACGCGATTTGTCTCTCATCGTCTCAATGTCATCCGCAAGAATTCTGCCATCGCGCACTTGGAGCCGAACGAGCGGCGTGCATATCAAAGCGCGGCTTTCAACTGTTTGAGCCATAGGCCTCCCTTCCACCAGACTCCGAGCGCAATGGAACTCTAGTCAACTTCGAGAGCTGCAATAGCACGCTGGACTGCGCGCCGCCCCGAGAATGCATCCGCGCGGGAGACGAAGCAGGGACGAATGTGGTGTGCGATGAACCGCACCCCCACTGCGGGTGCCAAAAACAGCTAGGCTCCTGCCACATCAACGCGTTCTGTGATCGCGGCGAAACGTGCGTGTTTCTCGACGGGTTTATAAGCACGTTCTGCAAGGCGTCCACGTTGGTCGAGCAGCACGATCCGTCCAAGGCGGGGACGAGACTGGGGCTGGAGCGGTGCGAGCACACCTGGGAGTGTGCGGCGCCTCGACGCTGCGCAAGATTCTTTGACGGCGGGCTTTTCGACGAGTGTAAAGGCGCGGCGGATTGCTTCTGTCTGGATACGGAGTATCGATGCTTCAGGGACGATGAATGTCATGTCGACGAACGGTGTGTGCGGTTCGAGGGCGTCTCGGCATGCGTGGCGAAGACGGTGATTGAATCGGACAGCATGCCGGAGCGAAGCGGCGTGGCGCCGAGCGACGACGCCGAAAGCGGCGACGAGACGCAGCTGAAACCTTCTGCAAAACCGCTCGACATCGGAGCAGAGCCCACGGCGGCGCTGTCGGACGAAGGCGGCGAGGGCAGCGGCGCGTGCGTGGCGGCGCATCACCTGCGCCACCTGCGCGCCGAGCAGCTGCTGTACGGCGGCCATCGGCGCGCGACGGTGCTGTGCGACGCGCTGGGCAACTGCGCGACGCGCGGGCACATGCTGGTGGTCGGCGGGCGCGCCATGTCGATGGCGACGCGCTGCGCGCAGGTGCGCTGCCGGCGGCGCGTGATGTGGGTCAACAGCCCGCGCTACGTGCCGCGGCTGCGCGTGCGCGGCCGCGGCGGGCTGCGCTGGACGCCGTTCGCTGCGCGCTTCGGCAGCGCCGCCGAGGAGCGGCTGCTGGCCGCATTGCTGGCGCTTGGTCTCTAACCGTTGCGCATGCTAAAATTTGAAAAAATGTTCATTTTTTTAAAAATCAGTAATACTGTCTACATACCGTTTATACAAAAACTAAAATCTGTTGTTGTCTGTAGAAGAACACAGTTTCTCGTGAGCCCCAATCAGTGCTCAAGATGATGAAAATCACGTGAACGCATAAGAAAGGGTTAATGCAAAGAGTGCATCAAAGCACCAAGTCGTTTGCAAGCTGACGTCCCACGTGATGATCCAGGGCATTCCACCTCTCATCCCTTGCTGCCTAGCTGTCGTACTAAAACACGCCACCGCCGTGCGATCCGTTCTGGCCTCCAAATATGTATCGCCTGGCCGCGTCAAGTGTCGCGCCCACGTCGCCGCACCAAAACCCGTAGACGTCCGGTACCCGCCGCCCGAAAGGGTTGTTGGACGCCGTTGTGCTGCCTTGCCCGCCTTCTCTGTAGTGCAAAGCTCATTTATGAGGTATTTCGTCGGACTTAGTAATAATTCCTGGTCACGAGTTTGCCTGGTACACACCAGTATATGACGAACATTTACTATTGGTTGCCATTGAGAAGGTTTGAACAAGTGCGACACGCTAGAGCTGATTCGACAATACTAACTACACGTAGGCGTTTGCAACAATTATTGAGATATTTAGTTATTATTGTTTATTAAATTTAGTGAAAGCACTACTTAGTGCGAGGGCATCGCCGCCGCCGCAACAGTAAAGTTCGTCAACCAGGGTGATACTAACTCAAGGATCTTGTCTCTAGCCACTCTCGCGTTCGGCGGTGCACAACTCCTTATCGAAGGGATTTTCCTGTAGAGCAACGCATTTTGCGTGGTTATCAGGATGATGCGCCTCATATACTCAGGAGAGTGATACGAGGATGTGTGGTGCAAAACCCCTTGACGGGAAAACAGCAAACCGCGTCGCGGACGAGCACCTCAGGGTGTTCAGGCCCTGCTCCCTGTGAAGGGCAGTCGAGCGGCAGAAACCTCCGATAGAGCCAATACGAGCCGGGTGTAAATCCGGGTGGCCCCGATCTGGGCGTGCAGTCGGGGTAGAATCGGCGTAGGTATCCGGATGGTTCCGGCGAGCCACAGCGAGTGGGGGTATCCAGCCCAACGGTATGGGACGACAAAAGATCAACAAACGAGCCGCACTGCGGAGCACTGACTCGTAATGAGCGGGAAAACTCCCGAGACAAATAAGGCAAACCTACAATGTAGGGCAGAGTAGCGAAAGCCGTAAGACGGAAATGAAAACAATAAAATAGATAAGAAAAGTGCCGTGACGACGGATTAGTACTCCTCGGGGACGGAGGTTGGTTGATCAGCCCGGAATTGCGGCGGTATTCCCCAGGATGGGGCTGGTGACCGTGCGCAAGCGGCAAGAAGATCAGAGCCAAAGGCCTCGTTGAGGTTTACTTCCCGTACAGTGGCGGCAAGTGCCGCCACTTATATACGGCACTTGAAAATATCAATTAAAATATCTAACTATCCGGCGCTGCCGGCCAATACACTACAGGTGTGCCCCCGTGGCATGCTTGCCACGGGGCCCGCGCGATCGGGCCAACTTGGCACACGTGTGCAGAAATACTACCCTTCCTAGGCATACCCCAAAATAGGGGCACTACCCCAGTAGCCTCTCATAACCTGAGGTGTCGCAGCCGGTAACGGATCAACAAACTATGAAAAGCACCTCGGTGCATCCCCACAAAGGGCGTTTTGCTCTACATCTCCCCCTTCTCAGGCTGAGACACCGACTCCGTCGGCTCGATACGCCTCGCGATGGAGGGATATAAGGAAGTCTCCCAAGACGGGTCTGCCGAGAACTGTTCGGAGCCACCAACACCTCCGGTGTCAGTAGCGAACCTCGTCATCTCGAGCCCTTCCGCGATGTCCAACGCACCGAACGGCCCTCCGTCCTCGACGGCACGCATGCAAGTGTCGAACCCGCCGTTCCGGTCTGTACCTCTCCCGCAGTCGGCGGCTGCCTCCCAGCCGGGTTCTTCCGGACAAGATCACGCTCCAGCTCAGGCTGGTCCCGCGCCCGTGTGGGATTGGTTCAACGCCGAGATGCCAGCTACGCTGGGTGGATGGCCTACCGCAGGCGCCTTACGCATCCGGGATCCGCACCGGCACAGTTTCCTTTTTGCCCAGGCCCCCTGGTTTGACGCCGAAGCCGTTCGGGATACAGAGCTCGTCGACTCGTACGCTGTCGACGGTCAACTCCCTGGTGGGCTTCCTACTGACGTTACCCGTTCATGGGACTGGATCGACCGCGTTGCGGTTATACCGAGCTGCCTGTTTGTAGGTCGAAACGAGACGAGACAATTCGCTCGCAATGAGATGGCCCGCATTGGGTACGCGCGACACTTCCGAGCTCCGAACGAACATCCGGTGCCGGCACAGTACCAGTACGATGTGGCACGTTACCGAACTTTCGGCGAGGTCGGCTACGGCGACCACCTAGCCAACGCGTTGGACGAAATTGACAGATATTCGGATACCGTTCAGCCGCAGCAGGAGTTGATCCTGTGGGCGCGGCCGATCCTTCGCGCCGAGTTCCGGTTCCTTCGCCGTCCTGGACGGTCTCAATTTCATGAAGGCCTCCGATTCGAGAGGAAATGGCGTTCCCGCTTCGGGGTACTGGTGCCGTACCAGTGCACGGAGGTGGAACGCATTGCGCGTCACTCCCATACTGGGCGATACCTGCCGCTGCCGTCATTCTGGCCTGCGGTCGAAGTCCCACGAGGGTGTCACGTAGAGCTACCGCTCTGCCTAACTTACATAGGCTCGTACTTCATGAACGATCCGCCTCGCGGCCTGTGGAGCATCCTGGCAACAGAATGGACCGTCCGCGTTGCGGCTTTCCTCCTCATCGAGGCATATGATTCGTACCGAGTTTGGTTCATCCCGGAACTCATCCGGCAAGCGATCCGAGCGTTGGATCTCTCCGAAGTGCTCGGCTCGGTTCACAATGCGCGCGAAGCCACCGCGTTGGTGGACGTCATTGACCAGATTGACTGGAATGAGGTGCCTGCTAGTCAGGTTTCCGACGGAGTCCGCCGGCAGTCGGACCGTTCTCCCGGACGGAACGTCAACGCCGGCGACTTCGTATACTTTGACCCGTGTATTTGGGAGGTAATTGGCCCCGCTGAGGCGGCTGGTCGCCGCCGAGAGGAGCGATATATCCCGGAAGGGCACCCGCGTGGGTTCGTATACGTCGACGATGACGGTGATGACCCTGCAGAGGGAGGAAGTCCCATGGATGAGGCGAGCCCAGTGGGGGTTGCCTCGGAGCCCGACGCTACGGGAGATGACGACGAAGTCGTGATCGTTGACCCACCCGCTGTAGCGGCTCCCGCTCCGACCGGCCCGTGGGCTCAGGATGTAGCATCCGCCGTGGGCGGCAGTTCTTCTCTCACTGCGCGAGCGGCGGTCATTCGCGACTTCCTTCGAGGCGTGGGAGTGGCCGTTCCCGATACGGTGACCGACGAGTCGGAGTTGCAAGCAATAGCGGCACAGCGCTTCTCCGGGGCTCCCGGTAGTGGGGGCACCCCAGGTGCTGGGCCGTCCGGCGCGTAATTCCCCGGCTCGCGATCCCCTACGGGCTACGGTAGTCCGCGATAGACCCCGATGATGAGGGGCGACTCAATAGTTAGAGGTAAACTTCTCCAGCCGTGCTGGCTTGGCTCAAACTCTTCGTCTTGCTCTCCCCCTTCTCAGTGGGCAATACCTCGTTTGAGGCTGTTGCGAATGGCCCACAAGAGAGGGGTAACTTTTCCGCACAAGCGGCTGTAGCGATAAAACTTCTTAGTCTTCCTTCCAGTGTCCTGGCTTCTTCTCCTTCTTCTTACGCTTCTTTCTTCTTTATCTTCTTCTCCACTGTAAGTGGCTTCCGCATTTCGCGGCATGTTTGTTCAGCAAAAAGCTGTCCGCTTAGAGCGGCCTGGTCCGCCTGAGGCGGCTGAGTGATCTCAGTTAACTTAGTTGCACCCGCTTGACGCGGCATATTCTTGCGTAATGCAATACTGTCCGCATGAGGCGGCATATTCCGTTCGAGACGGCTGCGCTCAATAGGAACGTGGGTGGTCAACCCACTTGGGCCTTGTCCAGCGTAGCCGGTATCGGTGTCCGTGTGCGACGGTGGTACTGCAAGACCTTCGAGCGAGGCAAGTGCTCAATGGGCTCGTGCGAATCCTCTGAAGAGGCGTAGCCGTACCAACGGACTCGATACAGTAGTTCCCCGTCAGGGGCGTAGCCGTGACTTACCAGACGGTCAATGACATATTCCTCATCGAGGACACTCCGCTCTGTGTGCGGCTTGCTTGAAGAATCCTCTTTCGAGGCGTAATCGTCGGTTCTCCCGTCGTGGGCATCGTCGTTCGTGATCGGCTTCCGTCCTGACGGCAGTACATCCTGTATGCCAGGCTTTGGTCTTCGTGACCATGGTATTTTCCTGACCACCATGCTTCCAGATTCCTGGTTCTTCTCCCCATGCTGCTGGGCTGTGACCGTGCTTCGGTCTTCTCGAATAGCGAGCTTCCGGCGTTCCGGCACAATCTCCCGTTGCGACGGTGAACGGTCCGCAGAGCGGTGAGCCAGCGAGTGGTGTTCTGGCACGTGCCGTGGCGGCGGTTCGCCGCGCGCTGCGGTTTGCGACACCTGCGCCTTTGCATGGCTGTCAAGAGCCGATTCAAATTCGGAATTTTTTGAACCGTTTTTAGGCGGCGCCAGGTCTGTGGCTGGCGCGTGCCCGGCTTGCGCACTGTAATCCTCGGTTGGAGGCGGATCTCCCACGGAGCTCGACACTTGGCGCGACGTGCACGCGTCGTCAGTGCTTGAGTGCTGCCCACTTGCTGTGGCTTGACTGTTCGCCACACTGGTGGTTGGTTCCGTCTTTTTGACGGCTTTGGCACTCTGTGCTGCACCGAAATCTCCCGAAGTCGGGTCTGCCGTAACAGCACGGTTTTTTCGAACTAACTCTTCTTTCTCCGGACTTCCGGCTTTGCGATTCACCATAGTGGTGCCTTCCACCTCAGCCTTCCGTGGTAACGGCGCGTCCTTCTCTTCCGGTCTTCCGGCTGCAATCGTCACCGAGGTGGCGTCCTTCTCAGAAGGCCTCCGCGAAACTGTGCGATCCCTCCGGCTTTCCGGCTGCAAATCACGTACCACATCGGTACTGTGTTCCCGTTCTTGGGCCTGCAAACGTAACTCCGTTCGCGACGGCGGTGGTGAGCGAGAGTGATCTTCCTCTTCTTGAGGCTTCCGCGGTAGCCGCGCGTCGTTCTCTTCTTTCCGGCTCTCCGGCTGTGTGTCGCGCGTTGACGCGCCTTCATCACGACTTGCGTGCGATACAGAGGCCTGCGAAGGCGACTCCGTCGACGACGGCGACAACGAAAAAGAACGACCTGCTTCCTCCCCCTCCTCAGTGGGAGTGTCGGGGGTGGCGGCGAGTATCCCCATAGGGGCCCTTATCTGCGTGTGCACATGTGCGGCATTGGAGACCGACCGGTCAGATTCCGGCTTAGCAGGCAAATGGGCAAGTCCGCGATCCGGATGCGGCAACACAGACGGTTGAGTGCGGGTACCCGCCGCGGCGTCTGTTTCCGTTTCGACGGCTGTTCCCACAGTGGGTGCGGTAGGGGCCGACGATGACGGTAGCGAATCCTGCGAAACAGGCTTTGGCGCAGGCGTTATGCGATCTAGCGACAAACGCTCGTGCTCTCCCTTGATATCAAGGACAACCGTTGTGTCGGTGACAGCAATAACCCGGAACGGGCCGTCCGCGATAGGAGAAAGCTTGTGGCGCTTCTCCTTTTCGGGGTTGTAGTACTCCTTCCGTACGAAGGCAAAGCTACCTTCCCTGATCTGAGGGGCATTCTTACGCACTCTAGCGTCGAAATTCCGCTTGTATGCGGCCTGGGCCTTAGCGATATGCTGCCCAACTGTAGGGATAATGTTCTTAAGCCAGTCCTTCCAGGCGTCCCTGTGTAGACGGGGCGACGGAAACTTATCCAAAGTTGGCTGTGGCTCGATAGCCACCGAAGGTGGGACGCGTGATAGCACAAGCTCGAACGGCGAGATTCGAGTCGTGCGATGAACCTGCGTATTGTAGGCATAAGTCACCGCATCGGTGTACTGATCCCATTCCGACGGATGCTCGGCAACAAACGTCCGCAATGCGTTGAGCATCGTGCGGTTGAAACGCTCAACCTGCCCATTACTCTGGGGATGATATGTTGTCGTAAACCAGTTTTGGATCCGCAAGATGCGGCATACGTCCTGAAAGAACTTAGCCGTGAACTGCGGTCCATTATCCGATAGTAAGTCAATCGGCGGTCCGTAGACAAAAACCCAGTGAGTAACGAAAGCTTGGGCCACCGCACTAGCAGTAACCTTCTTTAAAGGCACAGTCCGTACCAGCTTAGAAAAGTGGTCGGTGATAACAAGCAAAAACCGGTTTCCCCGGCGGGTGCGAATAAACTCGCCGAGTAGATCGATCGCCACAAACTCCAGTGGAGCCCTGGCAGGGAATAGTGCCAACTTCTTGGAATACTTATGCAGCTTGACGCGGTTCTTCGCGCAGTCAGAACATCCACGAACAGTGGCATACGCGTCGAAAGCCATTGCTGGCCAGTAAAAGTCCTTCCGTAAGGTGTAGTACAACTTCCTGCCACCAGGGTCTGCTGACAACTTCGCATAGTGCGACAAATGCAGTACTCGTGACTGAAGTGAGTGCGGAACCACAATCTGTGGCCTGTTTCCGACAGTTCGGATTAGAAATCTTTGGTCGTTCTCGACGAAAGGCAACTGTGCTCCACCGTTTAGACGACTACGAATCTCCGTACAAAAACGGTCGGTGTGCTGCTCCCGGATGAGCTCCTCCGGCTTGATCGGTACGAAAAAGCCCGGTTCGGGTTGCGTGTCTGATACGGCTAAAACAGCATCGTAGATGTCCCATCCTTCCGATTCTTCATCGGCATCGCTCCAGCCGTCTTCCACGAGGAAGCACGGTATCTCCAGATCATCGACTGGCGCAGCTTCAGCCGCTGTTTCTAAGCGGGACAGTGCATCAGCCTGAGTGTTCAGGAGTCCTTTCTTGTAACGGATTTCGAAGTCGAATTCCGACAAGCGAAGTCTCCACCGCATCAAGCGGCCAGATGGCTCTGCTATAGAGAGTAGCCAGCGTAATGCCGAATGATCGGTATGAACAATGAAGCGGGTCCCCATAAGATAGGGCCGCAGTGTCTGTAACGCCCAGACAACCGCCAAGCACTCCTTCTCGGATACCGAGTAATTCCTCTCGTGAACGTTGAGGCTCCTTGACCAATACCCAATTGGCAATCGCTCGCCATCATTGGTGATCTGGAATAGGGCACAGCCGACTTGGTAGTCGCTCGCATCCGTATCTACTGCATATGGCAAACCAGCCCTAGGCAGGGATAAAACAGGTGGCGATGTCACCGCGTCCACGAGCGACGAGAAAGCCGCGACCTTGCGGTCATCGAATTCTTCCAGATCGACTGGCTGTCCTTTGCGAAGAAGCTCGTTCAGAGGTGCAGCGATATCCGCGAAGTTCGGAATGAAGCGGCGATACACATTGCACAAGCCGAGAAAAGATCGGAGCTCCGTCTGCGTCCTCGGATGCTTAGCCTCTTTGAGGGATTTCACGCGTACTTCGTCAATCGAAAGCCGTCCCGGACGGATAACATGGCCGAGATACCTGACGGTTTCGGTAAAGAACTCACACTTCTTGAGCTTGAGCGTAATGCCTGCGTCGCGTAGGACTCGCATCACATCCCGTACGTGGGTCAAGTGCTCATCCAGGTTGCTGGAGTAGACAATGATGTCATCCAGGTATACCAGGCAAGTCTTCCACTTAAAGCGGGCTAGCAAAATATCCACAGCTCGTTGAAAGGTGGCTGGCGCGTTCGTTAACCCAAAGGGCATCCGATTGAATCGGTACAATCCTTCATGACAAACGAAGGCTGTTTTGTCACGGTCCTCAGCCCTCACGGGAACTTGCCAATAGCCCCAATTCGCGTCTACGGTTGTGAACACTTTCGCGTCGCCCAATGAATCGATGCATTCATCCATTCGTGGGATAGGATACACATCCTTGACCGTAGCCGCGTTTAGCTTTCGGTAATCGATGCAAAATCGCCAAGACCCATCAGCTTTGGGCGCGAGCACTACCGGCGATGCCCAAGGTGACTGAACCGGCTCGATAACTCCAGCGCGGAGCATCTTCTCAACTTGAGCTTTCTCCTCCTGCCGAGCTGTCGGTCCTGCCCTGTAAGGGTGCTGTGAAATGGGCCGAGTATTCGGTAGCAAATCAATCCGATGTTCGGTAATACCAATCTTACCCAGAGTGCCATCCCACATGGGCGTGAACTCCTCAAGCATGTGCCGCAATTTATCGCGGTGAGTCTCTGGGACATGTTCAAGATCCAGAGACTCCAGTTCCTGTACTGCCTTATCCTTCGTGTCAGCAGCACTCAGGTCTGTATCATTACTGCCCGACGAGGTCGGCAACGCTTCCTTCGACAGGCTGCGGTTATTCGCATCCGACGAAGTCGGCGTAGCATCTTCCGACGAACTGTTCGGTCCAGTCGTTTCGGAATTGTTCCGTTCCGCCTCCCCCTCCTCAGCTTCGAGGATTCCGAGAACCTCGGCAATAGAAACCTGAGTAGGCACTATAGCCGCAGGGTGCGGAAGCAACGAACCAATAACTTGGCTCCTAACCAACCGTTGAAAAAAACGGCTGAAGTTCGCAACCAGCACCTGAAAAGGCTTCTCGGGTTCGACGAAAACAATCCCATTAGCGAGGGCAAGCTGATGCTTCTCCTGTAACGCAGGCAACGGTTGTACCGTTTGTAAGCCACATTGTGGGGACGTCACAGTAACCCAGACCTGTGATTCAGGCGGGATGGAAATGGGCCGAGCTACTCGGAGCTTTGTAGACTTCCGTTCATCGGCTGTAGGCTTCTGTGCCGCAGGCAAAGGGACTTGCTTCTTCAGAGCCCGGCGCAGGGGACGCCGAACGATCGGTACAGTAGTCCCATCTTCCATTTCGATGGTTCGCTTCCGCGGTCGAATTGCATCGACGAAGCGGTCACAGAAGTCGCAGCCGAGGATAACCGGCGCAGCGAGTTGCTTGCAAACCAAGAAATCGAGCTTCGCCACGTAGCGGCCAAGCCTGACGAGCAGGTCTATTACTCCCACAGTCGAAAGTGGCCGATTGTTCGCATCCGCTATGTCAATCTGCGGCGCCGCACGAACGCGAGACCGCAAGTGCGGCGGAATCATCGATTCAACCAAGAAATTTGGCCCAGCTCCTGTATCGAGCACGGACAACTGCCGAACCATGTACTGGTCGGAAACACCCAGGTCGGCGTAAACTTTGTAGTTACGTTTCGCCATGACCAGGACTCTATCCGGGAACCGGCTGTTCTTAGACCGTATCCACGGGCGACGCAAGACACCAAGGTGCTCAGAGTCCACGTCTGTAGTGGCCAGTTTCCTCGAAAGGATTGTGACCGGGGAGCGAGGCTTCTCAGCCTCAGGCGCACTAAACCCCGTCGCTGGGGGCGCCTCTCCATTGCTGGAGGCTCCCTTGCTCAGTTTTTCTGAGCGTCGCCGCCAATCTGCGGAGGTTGCGATTCCGCAGGGGCGGCTACAGTTCCACCATTCGATGGCACCGTTTCCTGGTTCCCAGGCTGAGTCTCCGCTTTCGCACGAAGGTACGATTTGTCGGGAACACGTTCCCGCTCAGCGGGCGTCAACGACTCATACTGAGGCACTATCTTCGCCATATCCCGTATGGGCATTAAGCAATTCGGAGCGATATGCCCTGGCCTGTAACAGGTATGACAAATAAGGTGATGAAGAAGATCCGCGTTGGGCGGCCGGCGCTCCTGTCGAGGAGGATACGGGTCCCTCCATCCAGGGCGTTGGCTTCGACATCCGCCAGAGTGCGGCACGGGCAATGCCGGGACTTGACGTCCGGCGTACAGAGCGGGGTCTCCGTCCGCTGTAGACTGCTCCGTCGTCGACGGCAATTCCGAGCTCGGCATTGAACCATCGTCCTGTAACAGGTGCAGGTTATCATAACCCCCTTGAACAGAACCTCGCGAGTGAGGCAGTGAGGAGTCTCGGCCTTCCACATGAAGGAGTCGGCGCGTGCGCGCCTTGATACCAGTGCGTGCTCGAGCTGCATCTCCCTCCGCTTGGGCAAATTGAACGAGTTCCAGATAGGTAATCCGGCGTTTGTTCTCCCGATAATGGGCTACCAACGTCTGAATTGATCGGTCCAGTCCATCAACAAACATCGTACACCGCTCGGCTGCGGAGAACACGTTGCCACATCTGTGGAAAGCCTTATTGAGGCGGGTCGAATAAACGGTTTCCGACTCTTCGGCTCCTTGCTTCGTGTCTCGCAGCGCGAGTATAGCACCTTGTATCGCATTTCCTGTCGCGTAAGAACGCAGGAGATATTGTACCGCTTCCGGCCAGCACGTAACTCCTCCTTCGGAGGCGCGAGACGACCCACGAACCGAATTGAATTGATCTTCGGCTACACCCGTCAAAAAGTACGGCAGCGCGATGTAGGCCTGTGCCTCACTCATCCGAAGTACATCGGCTTCCGCTACGAAGCGGCTAAGAAAATCCAAGACCAGAATTGGATCTTCCCCAGAGAACTTGTGGGGCTTTAGCGTGAGCTCCATTTGTCGGAGATGATTTCGCACTTTGCCAGTCCCACGTGGGGTCCTCTGTGGCGTCGTGTCATCAAGCCGATAATATCGGTAAGATAGTAGCTTCCGATACAGTAAGTTTGTCGGCTTCAACTCCTTCAATCCGAGGTGTCTCCGTCCTTTCGTACGGCCTCGTGCAACACCAGAAGTGGCTTCAGTAGCCCGCGAACGGGATGCACGATAGCGAGAGCGCTCTTCCGCGCTGTCCGAAGAGTCGGTAGACGACCCCTTTTTGGGGCCCTCCTCATCAGAAGAGGATGAAGAAGACGAGTCAGACTCAACCTTGACCTTCTTCTTTGCCGGACGATCCCGGGAACGGCGCGAGTGCTGAGAACCCTCAGAAACCGGGGCTCCCGGCGCAACAGCATCAGATACGATGATTTGCTCGACCGTCTCCAGACGGGTAGCCAGGCGGTCCAGGCGTGCGGCAGCCTGCTCGTGCAGACCAGCCGACACCTGTCGGTGTTCCATAATCTGGTTGACATCAGACCGTAAAACACGGACGTCGCTCGAAACATCCCGGACACCGGCTTCATCGAGCCGTTGCCGGAGCTTCGTAATATCCCGGATGAGGCCCACTTGGGAGTTCTGCAGGATGCGAACCTGAGCCTCTAATTCACGGAGGGTATACCCGTCGGACCGCGACGACATAACGTCAACCGCTGCGGCGGCATCAGCCGCAGGTGCGGTCTCAGTTGGCCCACGAGTGGGTGGGGTCCCGTTGTCAGAACGGCGGCCCCGGGAAGCCGGTTTCGGGTCGCCATTGCCTGGGACCTCCAGTGCGTCCTTCGGCAACGGAGGCAAACTTGCCGGCAAGCCGGACGAACCGGGCACAGAAGCGGCACGTGGCGCGCTACTCCTGCGACGGGACGACATCGTTCACCGACACAGTCGGCCAATGGGCAACCAAAACAACTTCCGAAAACGGACAATGAGAGAACCGTAAGAACGGATATTCCCAACTATCTGGGCTCCAAACAAACGAACCAGCTCCAACGATTGTTGGCCAATAAAGCCGATTCTAGGTCGGGAGACCAGTTTGTGGTGCAAAACCCTTGACGGGAAAACAGCAAACCGCGTCGCGGACGAGCACCTCAGGGTGTTCAGGCCCTGCTCCCTGTGAAGGGCAGTCGAGCGGCAGAACCCTCCGATAGGGCCAACACGAGCCGGGTGTAAATCCGGGTGGCCCCGATCTGGGCGTGCAGTCGGAGGTAGGAGGGGTAGAATCGGCGTAGGTATCCGGATGGTTCCGGCGAGCCACAGCGAGTGGGGGTATCCAGCCCAACGGTATGGGACGACAAAAGATCAACAAACGAGCCGCACTGCGGAGCACTGACTCGTGATGAGCGGGAAAACTCCCGAGACAAATAAAACAAACCTACAATGTAGGGCAGAGTAGCGAAAGCCGTAAGACGGAAATGAAAACAATAAAATAGATAAGAAAAGTGCCGTGACGACGGATTAGTACTCCTCGGGACGGAGGTTGGTTGATCAGCCCGGAATTGCGGCGGTATTCCCCAGGATGGGGCTGGTGACCGTGCGCAAGCGGCAAGAAGATCAGAGCCAAAGGCCTCGTTGAGGTTTACTTCCCGTACAGTGGCGGCAAGTGCCGCCACTTATATACGGCACTTGAAAATATCAATTAAAATATCTAACTATCCGGCGCTGCCGGCCAATACACTACAGGTGTGCCCCCGTGGCATGCTTGCCACGGGGCCCGCGCGATCGGGCCAACTTGGCACACGTGTGCAGAAATACTACCCTTCCTAGGCATACCCCAAAATAGGGGCACTACCCCAGTAGCCTCTCATAACCTGAGGTGTCGCAGCCGGTAACGGATCAACAAACTATGAAAAGCACCTCGGTGCATCCCCACAAAGGGCGTTTTGCTCTACAGGATGCACTCGAAGAGTTATGAGTTGGACCCAATTTTGGCGGTTACTTTTGGAATGGCTTTCCCACAGTTACCTGTAATCAGGGTTGCCATTGCTGGCCAATACCGCTAGGTGGACGCGTGTACTACACCACCGTGTGTGTGCATATTACGGGACAATAGGTAGTGCACCTGAGGTGCCTGACACTGGGCTAGCCACGTGTACGGACCCCTGCGGGTGTGTACCACGTGTACATAGTTAGTTTAGACCTACTTAGGTGAGCTCGACCTCGTCGTCGCGAGCACCTTTGTAAAGTCAACCCGAGCACTTCTAAGTGAACTCTTTGTCGAGTAGCGCTCTCCTGAGTGGACTCTACACGAGTGAGGCTCTGGCGCCAACCGCCTACGTGGGTTATCACTCTCGCGAGTATAGCCACGTCTGGTCACGGTGGTCCTACCCTCTCGGTACCTTTGAGGAACATCTGTCGTTGATGTCGGGACCTGAGGGTCGTACCGAGGAGATATAGGACTAGATTACGAAGTGATCCGACTCTGTATAGAGTTTTGCCGTGTTTACGGAAACCCGTGCATTACCGTTGGAGGATCTCGCCCCGCTCCGGGCACAGTGCCGAGGAGGCCCTACCCGTCGCGTGTGGGTGTTGTTTGGTTGTTGTTTTCTGTTGCTTTCCCTCTCGGGACTACACCTGTCGTTGGTCGTGTTTCATCGTTGCCGATACCACCCCATCTCTGGAGTTTCTCATCGTTTCCTCACCACGTGGCCTAGCACCTCTGTAGGTATAGCCAGTTGCCACTTCGGCCTTACAACCGAGTTACGGTGGTACAGAGGGCTCTGTCACTGGTCTGCCATCTCTCACGAGAGCGGACCTTCGGACAGTCTGGTGGGTTTCACTCTTCCGAGTTTGCCCCACAAAGTGGTCTCCCGACTTAGAACCGTTTTAGGTCACTGTCGTGGAATTGACTTGATTGTTGACGGATCACCGTTTTCTGACAACGATCAGGGGACTCTTTAGAGTTTTGGAGGTTGACAACTTTTGAACGTGAACCGCTGACGTGGTGGTTTACCGAGAAGGTTTATTGAGTTTTCTTGTTCTTTGGAGACTCGTGTACGAGTTTAACTGGATCATCTGGATCAGATTGCCTACTGGTTTCCAGTATGCCGCAACCTCCTCGAGGTTCTCGAGCTGGTTCAGCGCGGTCGTCAGCTGCGGTTCCACCCGTTGCACCGACGTCCCGGTCTATCCCAAATGAGGCGCAACCTCTTGAGGTCGTACCCCGCCCCCGGAGAACGCGTTCAGTTACGGAAGCACCTAAGGAAAATATGGGTTCTGCTCAACCCGTCGTTGAGACACCATCCATGGTTAACCCTAACGCTGCTACCGTAGCCGAATTGGCTAGGTTGGAATCCCGCTTGGATATTAATCACGCTGCTCACGTGGAACTCCTACAGGATGTTACCTCGTTGAGGACGCAGGTTGATAATGCCCAGGTGAGGGATGTCTCAGGAGACTTACGTCTTCTGAGAAGGGACGTGAATTCTATTATGGAAAATCTGGGTACCCCAGACGTCTTCGTCACGGAGTACCGGGCATTTGTCGAGGAAATGCGCACCGATATCGGTCGAATTCGTTCGCGCTTGGAAACGCTGGAGGATACAATCCGCATGGATGAAGCTGTGGACGCACAGGTTCCTCAAGGAAATCCATCTGCGGATGAAGACCATCGTTCGGTGAAGCAGAAACGTCGACACCCAAAACGAGTTCACTACGATTCGGATTCATCGCGCTCTGACTCGAGCGGCATGACTGAAGACAGTTCGTCAGATTCATCTGATAGTGATGACAACCGTCATAGGTCACGTTCGACACGGTCGAAAGCGACGCAGTCTACTCAGGCAGTGATGAAATCACGCGTGAAAGGACGGCGCCACTTGAGACTCAAAGAGTTAAAGCCGACGGACCCGCTCTACCCAAAGCTGTTGTCGTACCGCTATTATCGGTTGGAGGATGTTACTTCGAATCGCTCTTCGCGAGGAACCGGTAAGGTGAAGGACTACATTCGAAGGTTGAATGTTACCCTTGAAACAAGGAAGTTCTCGAGGACAGATCCTATCCTTATCTTGGATTTCCTTGCCAGGTTCGTCCAGGAGGCCGATATACTCGGTATGAGTGAAGCACAGGCATATGTGGCACTGCCGTACTTCCTAACAGGGAATGCAGAAGATCAGTACAACTCAGTTCGAGGAACGTCGAGAGCCTCGGAAGGAGGAGTCACGTGTTGGCCGGAAGCCGTGAACTACCTTCTCAGGTCGTACGCGACTTCCAACGCGATTTACAGCGCTACTCTTGCTGTTCGCGACACTAGACAGAAGAGTGGAGAATCTGAAACGGTTTATTCAACGCGGTTGAACAAAGCGTTTCACCGATGTGGTAATGTGTATTCCGCACAGGAGCGGTGTACCATGTTTGTTGATGGTTTGGACCCCACCATTCGGTCGTTGGTCGCTCGCCGACGCGAGGAAAAACGCCGAATGACGTACCTAGAGTTGGTTAATTACGCCCAGGCGGAAGGAGAGACGTATCGAGCCCGCAACCCGGGGCAGCGCCGCTCGAAAGCGCTACTCGCGGAGAGTTCGTCACCATCGATGTCGGTTTTGCGACGTGAAACCGCTGTCGGTGATGCTGATAACGTCCACTTCATCGGAAGTAACCCCGATTCTTACGGATCTACGGACCTGCCGTCAACCTCGATTCCGAGCACGGAAGAAGACCCCGCATTGTATGCCCAAAGTGCCCGGGTGCCTGCAGCCCCGCTGCCTTACGCTAACAATTCGTCGCGTCTGAACCGTCCAGGGTGGAAGGACACAGCACCACAACGTCGAGTGGACAATCGCCCTCGCGACAAACCGGCCTCGGTCATATGTTACCAGTGCTACCTTCCAGGTCACGTATCGACGCAGTGCGTATTTCCGCCGTCGCACCGGCCGAAAATTATTGCGTATTACGACGCCCTCACGCCCGAGGAAAAGGAATCTGTTCCACAAAAGGAATATGATAAGGCCAGAGCTGAACTGGGATTACCGGTTCCGGTCTATGCTCAGCCCTCCGTTCCGGCACAGGCACCTTCGAACCAGGTTCAAGGCGAAGTACCCACGCATGGGGTTCAGTTAGGCCCTCCGAACGGAGTTCAGGCACCGAATTCGGTGAGCCCCGTTCAGAAAAACTGACTTCGGGAGTTTCCTCTACGGGAGGGGCGCCTTCCGAGCCGAAGTTGAAGGCGCCCGAGGCGTCACAGCTTCGCTCCCCAGCTGTTAGAATCCTTTCAAGGATAGCGGCTACAACTGACGTGAGCTCAGAACACCTTTCGGTTCTACGTCGTCCGTGGATACGGTCCCGTAATCTCCGTATTCCGGAAAGAGTTCTTGTGATGGCCAAGAGAAACTACAAAGTTTATGCCGATCTTGGCTTGTCTAACCAGTTCATGGTTCAACAGTTGTCTGTGTTGGATACAGGAGCTGCACCGAACCTGATTCACCTTGAGTTGGTGCCACCCGCGCTACGGGATGAAATTCGTCATCGTCCAGGTTTGGACATCGCGGATGCCAACAATAACCCGTTGCGTACTCTTGGGTACATACCTCTCATGGTACGATTAGGAACCTGTATGGTTAAAGTGGATTTCATGGTTTGCAAAAGCATTGCCGCACCGGTGATACTCGGTTGTGACTTTTGTGATCGTTTTGTTGAAGCGATTCGACCTCGAGCTCGAGTTGTTACCATGGATGATGGTTCCGAAATACCGATTGTAAGGAAACCGCTAAAGAGAGCTACACGCAAGCGCGTCCCGCTCCCTGCTGCACAGGAAGTTCCAACCGTCGACCCGGTATCATCTAAGCTCCATGTGGCTCATGCCATCGCAATCCCTGCGCAATCCCAAGTTTGGGTCACCATAACTACTAAGCAGTCTGGTCTACGTGTGGTACAACCATTGCCATCATTGTATGATCAGAAGCAACTCGCTTTGGCGAACGGAGTAATCTCGGTGGAACCCGACAAACCATTCAGAGTTTTGGTCGCCAACTTTGGCACAACCCGACAGTGGTTAGCTAAAAACCAAATCCTTGGTACCACTCTCCCACACCCTGCTGCTATCGTACCGACGAAGATACCCTTTGCGGATGTTCTCGGTATAACCGATGCTAAGGAGGGGGAGGGATCAGCGGAAACCGCTTTTACCGCATCGGTTACCCCGGCGAGCGAAGTTACCGAATCGCTGGCACCCACCGAGGGTAAAGCGTTGCCACCAGGAACGGAAGATACAGACCCTGTCAAGGAACTGGAACAGTTGAATTTTAATCATGTACCTGAATCTCATAGAGGTAAGCTAAGAGAAATGTTGAGGGAGTTCACACCCATGTGGGATGGATCCCTCGGGACAATTGGAATCACGGAACACCGTATTGACCTACTTCCAGGTACTAGCCCCATTTCCCAACACCCATACCGGGCTGGTCCCAAAGCTAGGGAAGAAGAGCAATCTCAGGTTGAGAAGATGTTACGCGCTGGCGTCATAGAGGCGGCTCAATCCGCTTGGGCCTCACCCGTGGTGCTAGTTCCAAAAGCGGACGGATCGTGGCGATTCTGTATTGATTACCGTCGTCTAAATTCGGTCACCGTCAAAGACGTTTATCCCATACCCAGGATGGACGAATACATTGACTCGCTTGGGAGTGCTACAGTGTTCACCGCCTTGGATGCCAATTGTGGATACTGGCAAGTTCCGATCCGTGAAAAGGATAAGGACAAAACTGCTTTTGTGTGCCACCAAGGTTTGTACCGGTTTAAGCGAATGCCGTTCGGATTAACCAACGCACCGGCTACGTTTCAACGTGCTATCGATATCCTCTTGGCTCGATTCAAGTGGAAGACCTGCTTGGTGTATCTTGACGATATCATCGTGTTCTCCGATAACCTTGATGACCACTTAACACACGTCCGGGACGTCATGAGAGTGCTCAGGGACGCGGGCATTACGCTGAAACTCAAGAAGTGCGAGTTCTTCACAGATTCTGTCAAATACCTAGGGCATATCATTCGACCTGGACAGCTCTCAGTTGACGCAGTTCGCGTGAAGTCGCTGAAAGAAGCGAAACACCCTACGACACAAACGGAACTCCGCCGTTTTCTGGGTCTTTGTAATGTATATCGGCGTTTTGTCCCGAACTTCGCAGATATTGCGACCCCCCTTAACCACCTTTTGAGAAAAGGTCAACCAGTTCAACTGGAACCCCTAGGCGACGCGGAAGCGTCTGCCTTTTCGGCATTAATTGACGCAGTAACGTCACCGCCAATCTTGGCTTTGCCTAAGCTAGGACTTCCATTCGAAGTAGACACTGACGCCAGTGCACACCAGGTTGGTTGCGCCCTGTTTCAGGTCACGGAAGACGGCGTGAGACATCCAATTGGATACTGGTCGCGATCCTTGAACGTACACGAACGTAACTACTCAGTTTCGGAGAAAGAGTGCTTAGCCGTTGTATGGGCTCTAACTACACTGAGGCCATATCTTATGGGCAACCATTTTACGGTACATACGGACCACTCATCTCTCCGATGGCTCATGGAAATCTCGGAACCATCAGGACGCTTGATGCGTTGGCGCTTGAGGTTATCGGAGTTCGATTTCACAGTTACGTACAAAAAAGGAATGTTGAATCTGCAGGCAGATGCACTCTCCCGCTTGGGAACAGATGCAGAAGCATCACTAGTTGACGATCTGGACATACCATGCTTTATGGTGGAAGAACAAGCAGGTTGGGTCGAATCCTTGTCGGATGACATCTGTGACGACATCCTGCTCACTTCTGAGAAGTTGGATCCCTTGACTGGATCTTTTGTACCCATCACTCCCGAGGAGATGATCCGAGAACAGCAAACGGATGAGTTTTGTACCCGAATTCGCGCTCGTCTCAATGGAGGAGATCGTATACCTTTTCAGGTTAACGATCAGGGGTACCTGGTTAGGTTGGTCGAAGCGTATACCCAAATTGTGGTCCCATACTCGCTGCAAAACCGTGTGTTGGTCATGACACACTATGTGAAGGTAGGAGCCCACCCAGGAGGTCGAAAACTATACTTGACCCTGCGTAGGGATTTTTACTGGCCGTCAATGGCATTGGACTGCTACGCAGTACGACGCTCTTGCACCGAGTGCGCTAAGAATAACGTGAAACTTCGTAAGTACTCGAAGAAGTTAACGCTGTTCCCAGCACGGTCTTCTTTGGAGTTTATCGCTATCGATATCTTAGGTGAATTGATCAGGACCGCAAGAGGTAATCGATACCTTCTGGTTATCACCGATCGGTTCTCTAAGTTGGTACGGACAGTCCCGCTGAAACGGATTACGGCCACCGTGGTTGCACAAGCTTTTGTCACCCACTGGGTCTTTGTGTACGGTCCACCGGTTCATCTATTATCAGATAACGGTTCACAGTTCACGTCGAAGTTTTTCCAGGACGTCTGTCGGATCTTGAGTGTCAAGAATTTATTTACGACCACCTACCACCCCCAAACAAATGGTCAGGTAGAACGATTTAACCGTACCATGCTGAATGCATTAAGATCTTATGTGGCAGATCATCCTAAGGATTGGGATTTGTATACGGACGCTATTACGTATGCGTACAACACCCAAGTCCACCGGGTAACGAAGCTAGCACCTTTTGAGTTGGTATTGTCAAGAGTACCGCCACCGGTTGCAATCGAGGCTCAAGAAACGCTTTCTACGTACCCGTCTGTTGGGTTATACAGGAACGCTTGGAAGGATTGGTTAACAAAAATGGTACCGGTCGCTCGCACAGCGATGGATAAGGCGCAGGCCGCTTATAAGCGCAACTTCGATGCGAAGGTTAAGACCCCACTACCAAAGGTCAAACCAGACGATATGGTATTTCTCCGCAAAGAATACTATAATCCGGAGAAGGAACGCCGCCACAAGCTCTCGCCTATCTCGGAAGGACCCTACAAGGTCATTTCCGTCACGGACGATACCGTAGTATTGGATATCAATAATCTCCACGAACGGATATCGTTAGACCGTGTCGCGCTGGCCCCACCACCCTACGTTCACGTTAACACCCAACTGGGTGAAGCTACAGGGGACGAACAGGTCGTATCTTCGCGCCCTGCGACTCTCCGCCCTGATCGCGGCTTATCGGATCTACCGAAGTCAAAATCACCCACGCGGGTAGCACAACCCGTTGCGGGAGACGAAGAGGAAAACTCAACTAGAGTTGACCCCCCAACGGACGTCGTGGCTCCCGTGCCACCGCCTAAGGAGGGGGAGGAAAGTACGGAACCCGTTACACCGGCGTCGCACGGTCACACTGTGTCGCAAGGTACCGCCACCAATCTCGCGGTCTCTACCGATAGCGTTGTGGTGCGCCGAGGCGCTGTACCTCGTGGTGATACTCCGTCGAGTTCGTTGAGCAATGCGCTGGAAACGAGACGACCCACCCAGGGGGTACACACCGCTGTGGATAACGTAACCCCGTCGGGAACACCACAACTGAGTGAGGTCACCACCCGCAGAGCGGAGAAGACAGTATCTGTAGACCCGGGCTTCCCGGAGAACGCAGAGCCGCAAGCGGTAGATCAGCTCAATGTTACCGACCGGTGTTAACCACGCCGTGGTATGAGGAAACGAGAAGTCGTATTTACCCGCGTATTATTTGGGAAAACAACCTTGGAAAGGTGAAGTACGAAGTACGAGTTTGGAAACCGTCGATGGTGCACCCACGCCGCGTGGCAGAGGACTCATGACACACCCAAGTGGAGAGTAACACGTTGTGTGACGTGGTGACGTACGGAAAGCACCGCCGACGCGGGGAACTGCTGACAGTAAGTCGCGTGCGCGAGTACCACACGTGCAGGGTGCACGATGTACGGTCGCCAACCGTAGGCGAATGGACACCTGTTAGGGTAACTTGTGGCTCACACGTGCCACCGCCTGGCCAACCAGAAGGCCGCGATATGCACCGTGATTGGTCAATCCACCTCCATGGCGCACGAGCGAGACCCTGCCCGTTCTCCGTCGCACGGACGATCCTTCTGGATAGCAAGAGGGAGCTCAGAATTCCGAAGCTACCGTTGGACGGTTGGAAGCTCAACCAAGACGAGCCGAAGCTCGTCAGACTCAAGAAGGAGAGTACTTCAAGAAGAACCTTTCAGGTTGAAGATTGGACGCTCCTGGCGTAAGTTGTAGTTGTCGCGCAGCGAGGAACTCCTAGTGAGTCGTGACTGGTTAAGTCCAAGAGGAACCCCTCTAGAGGTTAGCCGGCCACCACCTCGCCACCCTCGAAGGTACGAAACCACAATGGGTGAAGGAGAGCAGTCAAACACCGAGGTGTACCCGCAGGAATACGTGATCGAACGTATCGTACGTCATGTTGTAGACCCCGACGGGACGGTACTGTACCAAGTGCGATGGTATGGCTACTCCGCCGAGGAGGACACCATGGAGCCGGTCGAGCACCTACCTAGGTCGAAGATCGTTTCATACCACCGTCGCACTCGGTCAGCCTTGCCGTCCAACCTGGACCAAGCCCAGGTGGGATAAGAACCGTCTCCGGTGAGGAGCTTTCAACTATACCGCGATGCGGAAGACTCAGAATGGAGAGTTGACCCCTCCTGTGTGGGGATGAATGAAGGAAGAAGACCAATGAAGCGGTGAAGACTGAACTAGAGGAAGTGAGAAGAAAGAAAGAAGAGCATACCGAAATGCCGGTTGTACCGATTTAAAACGGTTAGAGTAGAAGAAGCACCAAAGAAGTGAAGTACACTTGAACACAGTGTGAGGGAAGAAGTAATCGAAGATCGATCAAGTTCGTGGAGAACAGGCAAAAGGGTGAAGGGAAAGTTACCACTAGATGGTTTTACTGTTTCTATCCTATACTAAGGACCAAGTCCTCCAGCCCTGCTGGTCATCTTACACCCCCGATGAGGGACCGGCACCGCCGCTACCGGAGGGACCCTGCGAAGGGTGCGGAACGGCGTAAGCCAGTATCCCTGCCATAGTGATGAGATGATCGGGCACGATAATTCCAGCGTTCTGGAGACTGGCGCGCAACATCGCGATGTTCGCCGGAGAATCTCCCGGAGCGACCGGAGCTGTCGGGGCCGGCAGGACCGAAGGAACGGTAGCCGCTACAGGGGCCGGACCCACCACCGGAACACTCGCTTGAGTCGGAACATTCCAACCCACAGGAGCCTGGGGTACCCCGCCGCTGGCGTGCAACACCTGATTCGCCGCCGGTAGGTCGTTCACCAACTCTTGGTCCATCTCGACGAGTGCTCCCGCCGCCTCTCCACCGGTATCCATGTTCGGATCATCCAGATCTACTGGGGCGACCCAGTTGTCACTGAACATGAACCCAACGGGGTGACTGTCTGGAATCGACCGTGGCTGGTTCGCTGCCCACTCGGCATATGCGCTAGTCGTCATCGTACCCTCCCATGGGTCGTAATACACGAAATCTCCTGCGGTGGGATGTCTCCTACCGGGTGAGCGGTCGTAGTGACGACGAGGACCTTTCCCACGCTGCGAACGGGGCACCGTTTCCCAATCGACTCCATCGATAACATCCAAGATGTAATGGATCTCATCCACGTTCTCTTCGGACCCCAAGGGAGTGTGCAAATCCAGCGAGCGGATAATGCTGCGAAGCATCGGCGGAATATACCAAACACGGTAGTTGTCGTAAGCCTCCCAGAGGAGAAACGCTGCTACGCGTGCCGCCCACTCGCCGGCTACCAGACCCCACCATCCTGAACGCGGATCGTTGATCAATCGGGAGCCGATGTAACTCAAGCACGGAGGCAGTTCTGCAAAACACCCTTTGGGTACCTCCACATCACGCCACCAATCTGGTAGAGGGGGGAACCGTCCAACAAAGGCCTGCGGTCTGTACCTCTCGGTCTCGATATTCGGGTACGGAATCAGATACCCATGACGGGAACGAGCTTTCCGCTCAAACCGAATGCGGTTGACGAACCCACCCTGGGAAGCGTTCTTGCGAAGATAACGGAACTCCGCTCGGAGTATGGGCCGATTCCAGCACAACATCAACCTCGATGTGGTCGGGCCATCGCCAGCGTACCGCGCATGGTCGAACGTCGCCAAGTTGTCTCCATATCGGACTTCACCGAAAGTACGGTAGAACGGAGTATCGAACCCATATGACGGTGGAACCAGGTGCTCGAGGTGCACTCGACTGAGTCTCTTGTACGCCAACTTCGCGTGTTCCGCGCGCGCGGTGTTCAGGTTCTCACCCTCGCGGGTATCGTACCGGAGGAGCATCGGGTCGATCGCTATACGAACTTTCCATTCTGGGGATTGCACTACCGCTAACGGCAGACCGCCCGGTAGGAAGCCGTTTTCGGCATACGACTCCAGGAGAGTGTCATCGTTAACAGCTACCGGATGAAACCACGGTGCACGGCTGAACACAAATCCATCACGGAGTGGATCGCGTACGGCGAGAGATTCCTTCGATATCCAACCAGCTTGGTTCGCCATCAGCGGCATCGCTTGCGCTGAATTACATAACGGAACGTTCACCGGGACCATCGGTTGAGACTGAGGCAGTGGAGCCGTCGCTTAACCCGGCTGAGGGTAGTTCGACGCGCTCGCCTGACCCGTCGGGTGATGAGGAAACTGATTCGGGTTCATCGGAATGACAGATGATGTACTGTGATCGAGTTCGGATACTTGAATACTCTGTTCGCTTGAGTGTGTATCGCGCTTGCGAGGTATAGAAACCGAGGAGTTGGTACCGCTCATGACTGTGACGTACTTACGTACATGCGTTTCGCACAAAACTTCAGCCTCGAAGTCGTTCTCGGCTCTAAGAAGGGGGAGATGTAGAGCAACGCATTTCGCGTGGTTATCAGGATGATGCGCCTCATATACTCAGGGGAGTGATACGAGGATGCACTCGAAGAGTTATGAGTTGGACCCAATTTTGGCGGTTACTTTTGGAATGGCTTTCCCACAGTTACCTGTAATCAGGGTTGCCATTGCTGGCCAATACCGCTAGGTGGACGCGTGTACTACACCACCGTGTGTGTGCATATTACGGGACAATAGGTAGTGCACCTGAGGTGCCTGACACTGGGCTAGCCACGTGTACGGACCCCTGCGGGTGTGCACCACGTGTACATAGTTAGTTTAGACCTACTTAGGTGAGCTCGACCTCGTCGTCGCGAGCACCTTTGTAAAGTCAACCCGAGCACTTCTAAGTGAACTCTTTGTCGAGTAGCGCTCTCCTGAGTGGACTCTACACGAGTGAGGCTCTGGCGCCAACCGCCTACGTGGGTTATCACTCTCGCGAGTATAGCCACGTCTGGTTACGGTGGTCCTACCCTCTCGGTACCTTTGAGGAACATCTGTCGTTGATGTCGGGACCTGAGGGTCGTACCGAGGAGATATAGGACTAGATTACGAAGTGATCCGACTCTGTATAGAGTTTTGCCGTGTTTACGGAAACCCGTGCATTACCGTTGGAGGATCTCGCCCCGCTCCGGGCACAGTGCCGAGGAGGCCCTACCCGTCGCGTGTGGGTGTTGTTTGGTTGTTGTTTTCTGTTGCTTTCCCTCTCGGGACTACACCTGTCGTTGGTCGTGTTTCATCGTTGCCGATACCACCCCATCTCTGGAGTTTCTCATCGTTTCCTCACCACGTGGCCTAGCACCTCTGTAGGTATAGCCAGTTGCCACTTCGGTCTTACAACCGAGTTACAGTGGTACAGAGGGCTCTGTCACTGGTCTGCCATCTCTCACGAGAGCGGACCTTCGGACAGTCTGGTGGGTTTCACTCTTCCGAGTTTGCCCCACACTGTCGTCACCGAATGACTCGGTTTGGACCCGTCCTGGGGAACTGAAAAATCTCCGGTCTTGGGAGTGAACTCCTCCACCATGTCTTGGTTCTGAACCGTAACGGTGTTTCAACTATTTTCAAAATCGTTTCGGTTCATCACCGCGACCTCATAGGATGCTCTCGACACACGAGCAATGCCCTCAGGTGGGAGCGATTCATAATTCCCAATAATGGTCGACCATTCCCGAAGTGGGAACGTGCACTGCGGTGCTGGATGGCCAAACTGGTAATATCGATAACAAAGCACCGTGGCCGGTTGGCCCACATGACGAACGTGCAAAGCAAGTTGCGGCGACGAGTACCTGACCTCAGGTTTTCTGTACTCAACTGTGTTCGTTCCAGGAGCAACCTGTCGAAACCCAGCATGGGTACCTTCACCGTACAAAGCGAGATCATTCTGCATCGTCATCGCTGACCTCTGCGGAAGTTCCGGCTTCGGAGAAACCCCAGAATCTTGGTGAGAATACAACTCTTCTATCTCGCGCTGCGAGTTTTCAAACCAATTCAAATCCAAAGAGGATGACGACATATCTGATATAGACGTCTCAGTTTCAGACGTGCTCATATGAGAGTGAACCGTCTTGCGGTGTCCAGAACGAAAACCAGATGACTTGGTGCGTTTTCCTTTCAATCTCTTTCGAGAACTCCTACCGTGTGAACGGGAACGCTTGCAACTCTTCCGAGGAGGAAGTTCAGTATCCGATGAGTCGGAAAATGAACTCGAATACGATGTGGATGAGTCAGTGTCAGTTGATGAACTCTCTGAAGAGGACAATCTCTTTCGAGAGGAATGGCGTGAACCGGACTTACGGCTTCCTTTCCGAGAACGGAAACCATCAACAACCGTAGCATCGGGGAGATCCTTCTTGGCATTCAAAGGCTTCTCCAATACATCCATACGTTCACCAATTTGGTTCAACTTAACAGTAAACTCCTCATGTGAGGCTTCAGAAAAACCAATCATCTCGATAATCGAGGAAACGTCGAGTCGCAACTCGCGATTATCTGCCGACACGTCTCGGAGTTTGATATCAGAAATATCTCGTCTGGGATTCGACAGCATTTCCAACTGGACTTGCTGACCAAGGACCAAATCTTTGGTAGCAGACTCCATCCTGGAGAACAAAAGAGCGTCCGTATTCCGGCAGTCAGATAATCCATGAACCACAGGTGTGGGATCAACAGACCACCCAGCTTCGGAAACTGACAAAACAGACAATACTGTCGGAGGGTCGGATGAACCTTCGCCAACACCCATCCCTTGGGGAACAGTGTGCAAATCCAAACGTGGAGAATCGTCAGCATCTCCCGAATGGGTCGAACCGTCATCGGTTTTGTCTGATGACAACATGAACATCATCATGATGAACCGAAAATTCGGTGCGAACGAAAACGCTCACCACAACTTCCGAAAAGCGGAGAACAACGAGAGAATGATTCAACCGAACCGAAACACGGTATCAATCGAAACCAATCTCCCAAAAAAGGAACCCAATCTCACAAATTCCACACTCGTAAGAGTACAAATTGATCACAATCCCTTCTAAGTCGGGAGACCAGATGTAGAGCAACACCCAAAAGGGTGATGATCCACAGGATGTCCGAGTCCTGCTCCCTGTAAGGGCAGACTCAGCAGAAGAGCCCTCTGTCCGCACTCAAGCCGAGGGGCTAGCCGGCTGTAAGACCGGAGAGGGTACCTGGATATACCTACAGAGGTGAGAAACCAAGAAAGGATGGTGATCAATACACAGTACGGAAACCCAGAGAAAGGGGGAAAGAAGGGGAAAGGAACCGTAAATACGGGGAATGCCTCAAAGGAAACCAACCCAGAAGCGGAGCCAAGGCCCGTGCCAACCGGCGGAAACAGGGCCAAGAGCGGAGCGACAACGGCGACCAATGCCGAAGTAAACCCAATACAGGGGCGGAAACCAAACCTAAACCAGGTGACTATGTCCAAAGCGACGCAACTCCAGGGCCAAGACGCTTGACACTAGCCGGAATCGGATCAACAACAAATGACCATTCAGTAGTGAGACAGAGCTTCCTAAGAGACCCTGAGGGGATAGTTGTACAGGAACCAAACGTGGTTACCTGCCTAAAAAGGGGTTGTAAACCTACGAAGGAAGTACAAACTAGCACCAAGCCTTTGGTTAAGCGAGGCGACCTCAGTTGACTTTACTTAGTGCCCGCGACCGGGAGGTCACGCTCACCTAAGTAGATTCAACTAGACATTAAACTAACAATATTAACTAATGTAGTGCACACCTTACGAGGTCCATACACGTGGCTAACCCACTGTCAGGGTGTCTAGAGAGGTGGTGCACTAGCTAAAATCTACACACTATCCACGTGTCCATGACCATGCAATGGTTCCAAGACCGACTTCACCTGACAAGGTTCACCAGAAACATCCCCAACATTACCCAAGTAGTGGGGCCAGTCTCGACGATAACAGCACCTCATCCCGGAGGGAGCGCACATCCTAAGCGGGCTCATCAGTACCCGTGAGTGGTGGTTTTCCACTACACAATGCAACGTGTTACTGTGGGGCAAACTCGGAAGAGTGAAACCCACCAGACTGTCCGAAGGTCCGCTCTCGTGAGAGATGGCAGACCAGTGACAGAGCCCTCTGTACCACCGTAACTCGGTTGTAAGACCGAAGTGGCAACTGGCTATACCTACAGAGGTGCTAGGCCACGTAGTGAGGAAACGATGAGAAACTCCAGAGATGGGGTGGTATCGGCAACGATGAAACACGACCAACGACAGGTGTAGTCCCGAGAGGGAAAGCAACAGGAAACAACAACCAAACAACACCCACACGCGACGGGTAGGGCCTCCTCGGCACTGTGCCCGGAGCGGGGCGAGATCCTCCAACGGTAATGCACGGGTTTCCGTAAACACGGCAAAACTCTATACAGAGTCGGATCACTTCGTAATCTAGTCCTATACCTCCTCGGTACGACCCTCAGGTCCCGACATCAACGACAGATGTTCCTCAAAGGTACCGAGAGGGTAGGACCACCGTAACCAGACGTGGCTATACTCGCGAGAGTGATAACCCACGTAGGCGGTTGGCGCCAGAGCCTCACTCGTGTAGAGTCCACTCAGGAGAGCGCTACTCGACAAAGAGTTCACTTAGAAGTGCTCGGGTTGACTTTACAAAGGTGCTCGCGACGACGAGGTCGAGCTCACCTAAGTAGGTCTAAACTAACTATGTACACGTGGTGCACACCCGCAGGGGTCCGTACACGTGGCTAGCCCAGTGTCAGGCACCTCAGGTGCACTACCTATTGTCCCGTAATATGCACACACACGGTGGTGTAGTACACGCGTCCACCTAGCGGTATTGGCCAGCAATGGCAACCCTGATTACAGGTAACTGTGGGAAAGCCATTCCAAAAGTAACCGCCAAAATTGGGTCCAACTCATAACTCTTCGAGTGCATCCTCGTATCACTCCCCTGAGTATATGAGGCGCATCATCCTGATAACCACGCGAAATGCGTTGCTCTACATCTCCCCCTTCTTAGAGCCGAGAACGACTTCGAGGCTGAAGTTTTGTGCGAAACGCATGTACGTAAGTACGTCACAGTCATGAGCGGTACCAACTCCTCGGTTTCTATACCTCGCAAGCGCGATACACACTCAAGCGAACAGAGTATTCAAGTATCCGAACTCGATCACAGTACATCATCTGTCATTCCGATGAACCCGAATCAGTTTCCTCATCACCCGACGGGTCAGGCGAGCGCGTCGAACTACCCTCAGCCGGGTTAGGCGACGGCTCCACTGCCTCAGTCTCAACCGATGGTCCCGGTGAACGTTCCGTTATGGAATTCAGCGCAAGCGATGCCGCTGATGGCGAACCAAGCTGGTTGGATATCGAAGGAATCTCTCGCCGTACGCGATCCACTCCGTGATGGGTTTGTGTTCAGCCGTGCACCGTGGTTTCATCCGGTAGCTGTTAACGATGACACTCTCCTGGAGTCGTATGCCGAAAACGGCTTCCTACCGGGCGGTCTGCCGTTAGCGGTAGTGCAATCCCCAGAATGGAAAGTTCGTATAGCGATCGACCCGATGCTCCTCCGGTACGATACCCGCGAGGGTGAGAACCTGAACACCGCGCGCGCGGAACACGCGAAGTTGGCGTACAAGAGACTCAGTCGAGTGCACCTCGAGCACCTGGTTCCACCGTCATATGGGTTCGATACTCCGTTCTACCGTACTTTCGGTGAAGTCCGATATGGAGACAACTTGGCGACGTTCGACCATGCGCGGTACGCTGGCGATGGCCCGACCACATCGAGGTTGATGTTGTGCTGGAATCGGCCCATACTCTGAGCGGAGTTCCGTTATCTTCGCAAGAACGCTTCCCAGGGTGGGTTCGTCAACCGCATTCGGTTTGAGCGGAAAGCTCGTTCCCGTCATGGGTATCTGATTCCGTACCCGAATATCGAGACCGAGAGGTACAGACCGCAGGCCTTTGTTGGACGGTTCCCCCCTCTACCAGATTGGTGGCGTGATGTGGAGGTACCCAAAGGGTGTTTTGCAGAACTGCCTCCGTGCTTGAGTTACATCGGCTCCCGATTGATCAACGATCCGCGTTCAGGATGGTGGGGTCTGGTAGCCGGCGAGTGGGCGGCACGCGTAGCAGCGTTTCTCCTCTGGGAGGCTTACGACAACTACCGTGTTTGGTATATTCCGCCGATGCTTCGCAGCATTATCCGCTCGCTGGATTTGCACACTCCCTTGGGGTCCGAAGAGAACGTGGATGAGATCCATTACATCTTGGATGTTATCGATGGAGTCGATTGGGAAACGGTGCCCCGTTCGCAGCGTGGGAAAGGTCCTCGTCGTCACTACGACCGCTCACCCGGTAGGAGACATCCCACCGCAGGAGATTTCGTGTATTACGACCCATGGGAGGGTACGATGACGACTAGCGCATATGC
>VCMS01000394.1:0-42186 GCA_022539475.1 Gracilaria domingensis
ATATCCGTACTGAGCAATGTGTTGCACGCGCTCATGATAAATCGTTCTGCTGCCGCTGCCTTTTGATGCGGGTCGTACTGTGATTGCTAACCAAGGCCGGCAACATCGCGAATGTTTCGCTGCTGTTGAGAAGTCGCAAGGTTCGAAATGCGTGCAAGCGCTTGATTCTCGTCATCGCTCACTTCTATTCTTCGTACTCTGAGGTTTGCTTCGCATTGACAAAGGATGGTGCAGTGCCAAGCATTTTCCGCTGCAGCTGAGACAACGCTGTCAGAACAACCTGGGAGTTTCACACCATTAAGGTGGTTTCCCACTGTTCGTTTACATGCGGGAAAGGTCTTGGGTGTGTCTCGGGGATTACGTTGTGGCGAGAGATTACTCTGGAATATAGGAGTTTGTTGGTATAATGTTGGCGGAGGTTGTCGCAAAATTAACCATGTCCCAAAACTAGCCGCCAGAAGGGTAATCTTCAGCATCGTCAGGGCAACCGAGACCGCAGCACTAACCCGTGGTTCCTGCGTTTCATTCGAAGACAGTTGCTGTGGTCGGAAACGGAAGTTCACTTGAGAGGTGTCGCTATTGTGCGTGATGAATCGTTGCAAGAATCTGCCGGAAGCTAGACTTTTAGTAGAGTATTTCAGTCCAATTGAACGTGGCTAACCTTGACATGTGACATCGCAAGGAGGAGTATAATTTCGATTGCGTGGCGGAAGCAATGTCTGTTTTTGTCGGCAAGAAGGCTTCTAATGCCAACGACTCTGATTAATGGTGAGGGACATTCTGCAATTGGGTTTTGATTCTTTCGTGCGAAGTGTAGTCCTTCGTGAATTCCGAATTAAACTTCGAATCTGCCTTTTTCTCTTCTGGGTGCTTTGCTTGAAACTTCGTTCTTTTTATGATACTACGGCGAAGAACATGGATATTCTCACGATGGGCCAGGTCGATTTTTGTGAGAAGTAAGCGTACTTGTACGACTCGCTCCCAGGTCGTACTCTCGTGCATGACGAACACCGACGATGTAGAGCAGTTCGTAGAGCAGATTTGTTGCCTGGAGAGATAATGGCGTTAACGATCCCAAAATACGAACGGGCGATTAAGTGAAGTCTGACTCTATGAACTTTAACTGTTTGCCACTTTTGCATCACGTTTCATCAGCAGAATCGCAGAGAACATTTTACGTGTAGCGATTCGATGGGTCCTTTGAGATATCTATCTCATGATCACCATTTCGTTGTTGCGTTTATTCGCTCTATCTAGAGAGATATTCTTAGAACTCCTGAACGTATTGCTCGTTTGCGTTAGTCTATAAAGCGGGGAAGCCGTTGACCTCTCTTCAACGGTGACAGGATAGTACTTTATCACACAATGAAGCTGGAATAAGACTTTCCAAACATTTCTTCAGAGAGGAAGGAAGGCTGGACACTCACAAACCTATTTTCATCAGAAGTTTACTTGGCCTTGACGGACACTAATCCGTTCGCTGCTTATCCATGCGCCTTCCAGCTACCGCAGGCACCCGATTCCAGGAAACACACCATCACCTACGCAATGAAATCGCTCTGGGTAGTCTCCCGATCCAGGAAATGGAAGCCCTAAACCGGCATCCTTGCGTCAACCTTCGCCCGTATGAACTTTTCGTCGACGAAGAAATCGGCATGGGTTTTTGGGTACCAATAAGCTTTATGTATGCTTTGGACGAATGTCAGTGTTGAAGATGCATTAACTGCTCTCCACAAAACTGAGAACGCTTATCTTTGAATTATCGTACTCCGGAGTGCAGGCTCCAGTGAGCTCCAGTTCTCAAATGGTTCAGTTTGCGTGTGTAAGCGTGTAACACAGCGACCAGCTGGACATACACCTTGTGCTATACACAGAAGGCACCTGATAAGAACGACATTATCCGGCATGCCTAATCCGAGCGACCAGTCTTCAACGCTAACATAATTCGGCTCCAGAGTGCCATGAGGCAAACGAGACCGAATATCGTCTGTTAATTCTAATGCAATGTGAAGGTGCATGAAAGATGGGCACATTTCGCCACTGCTTCCTTCCCTCCGAGGCTTGTCAACGTGGTTCTTCCATCCCGGCAGCAAACGTGAACATCCAGCGCAGAGACATTCGAAATGACAGCTTTCTTGGCTCGGATTGTACGACCAGACTTTAGTTGTACTCCAGTTGCTCGGCCAGCTTCAATAAGAACGCGATTCACATGTGATCTTGTCTGCACAACACCATTCCGCTTTCTATGGCTTCGATGAGCGACTTTGCTACAGCGGAAGCCCCACCGACAGGTCGCTGTAGGACAGGAGCACCAAGAACGCATCATCACCGAGCCACTCGCGAAACATGAATGCTACTTCAGCAACAGGGACTCTTTCTGCTGTTGTTCCGGCCAGTAGGAAGCATAAAAGGTTCATAAAGTTGCGGGCAAAATCATCAGACACGAAGCGATCTAGAACTGTGGGAAGGGGCGTGACAGTTGGGATATGCGTGGGATGTGGGACAAGGAGCTTGGGGATAGTATGTATCGGGAAGCAACTCGAAGAGAACCAGTAATGTCAGAGGCACGTAGAGCCGCCGGAGGTAATATAGATGCGGCTTCCCCTAACGGGCGCAAAGCATTCGTAAGATTGCTCATTTCAGTATGGGCAGTTGGTCCCCCGGTACGTTGAGTAATTGTTCAAAAAGGGCTCTCGAGCTCGAAGTGTTGTTCGCACGTAAGTGTCTGGCAGGAACACACCCCAGGCATCGTAGCAAGTGACGTCAAGTCGGGCATCTACGGCACGCACACATGATACATAGGGTGTCAGAGGGATACTGAAGACCAGAGAAAAGATGCGGCCCTGACTCAAAGTTACGCTGCCGTGGGCAGTTCTTCTCGAAAAGCAGTGAGCAGCACCACCTGGCTCGGTATGAGACTCGAGTGTAAGTGTGCGAAGACCATATGTGGAAAGCAACGCTGATGCGCAAAGCCCGCCGAGTCCTGAGCCGATTGTGATAACGTCGTAACTTTCGTCTGATAACGAGTTTCTGATTGAAACTCTACCATGGCTCGCATGAGCCTGCGATGCTCGGTGGATGAATCCCTCTGACTGACTGATTCGAGCACGTTTGTCACAAAGCGACACTCCAGCGAACGAACTGAAGGCGACAAACATGGCTGTCCAATTACTTGCAGTGTCAATTGCCCCAACTGAATTCTCGAGACGAGCTACCTGCCCTACTATGAACGCTACGAACGAGTAGTACCGTGGAGGAGGTCTTGCGGCGAGATCATGATCGTCGACTCGGGGGATTGCGGTGGAGTAAAGTTATTCACGTGTGAGATAATCTGCACGAACCTAGATTCGGAGCGGAAATTATGGCCAATCGTGCCGAGAGTGCGGTCAGACAGGCTGTGCATACGCCTACACTTCCGAGATACTTGCTTCCGTTCTGAGTACGCGCGAAGGGAGATACCTCAGAATGGCGCGACAGACTACAATAAAGCGAGCGATGCGGTTTGTAAGCACTGCGCTTCATACAGGAACGCCGTCGGTGCTAACTCTGCGTCCAGCTCCTGCAACACTGGCATCACATTCCATCATCGCAACGATTGCATCCCTGCAACGTTTGAGAACGTTGCAGATGCCACGCTCTGCACTACATTGCGGGCGCCATCATCTTCTGCTACAACCGTTTCAGCGTCGAACATTTGCTCGCCGCTCTGTCGCAGCTGGGTAGATAACGTGCAAGCACATATTTCAAGCAGGGAACTACCTATCATGGACGCTCCGCATGGCCATTCACGCTCGCGTTGAAGGGGCAGGTCGTTCCATTGAATGCCGCAAAGCGCCTAACAATCGTTCGGCGAGCAGTTCGTGTTAATTCAGAAGACGGGAAAGCACACGCCTCACTATGGCCGCTTCCAGGAGAAGATCGCTGGACGTGGAAGTGATGACGTTTGTAAATGGCATGTCGCGCTCTAACTTGGGCACTCAGAGGAGTGGCCTTCACACTGTCTGAAGGATCTTTCCGAAGAAATGTCGCTCGTGCGCGGACGTTCTGGTCCAGGAGTGAACTAGAGCGATGGCGCGCGAAAGGGCTCATACTGGGAGGTGGTATGGATAACTCTCTCTTGTATGAAGAAGGAGGGAAAGTGCTCAACTCAGAAGGACTTCGATATTCAGACGAGATATGTCGTCATCTTGCTGTTGATTGCATTGGGGACCTGAGATTGGGAGGGGTTGTACTGGGCAGATATACAGCAGTAAGACCAGCGCATTGGTTAAACGTTGAGTTGTTGAGAAAGCTTTACAGAGATCCGGACAATTACGACCTAGAGGGCGACTGAGAGACGAAGAACGCGACGGTCGAGCCAACAAAAACAAAAAGTCGCAATCTGCGAAACAGACGGCACAAGAGCAGCAATGAAGCGGTTGTATCATACAAGATGCAGATGCAAATGAATGAGAGGAACGACAATTACTTGCCGTCAACCTCAAGCTCGGTGCGCGGATCCAGAAACTCAGTTCCTTGCTGTGAAAACAAGCGGCGAATGTTGTACACTACAAGATCTTCGTAATCTCTAACAGTTTGGTCGGCAGACCTAACTCATACGCTGCATGAACACCCAACAGCGCAACAACTTTTGCGCTAACGTCGTGTGCGGCAGTAACACCGGATGGTCTATCAGTGAAGACCACGCACTTACTAGGGGGTCGCTGTGCCTTGACTGCAGCTAGTAAGAAACTTGCTCCATCGACACGCACTCATCCTCCGCCGAAACGATATCGCTTGAAGTGAAAAAGACGCAAGGCCGATACTCTGAAGCACTTCCATAACGAATTGTCTCGGATGTGGTGAGCACAAAATGGTCTTCACGCCATACTGGTCAAGGCTGTTGAGCCAATCCGAGATGCCCTCTTGTGCGCGAAACTCAAAGGAGGCACATAACCGTTGGTATACCTCCGCCTTACGAAATACATAGCGCTTGACGTCGCCCCAATCGGCAAACCAGTAAAACACGCGTTTCACAGCTGCCTCAGGCGCCATTTCTTCTGCGCGCACGATATCTTGCAAATCCGGTGGTGGCAGAGTGTTCTCTTCCGCCACGACGGTCCAGGCGCGCTTCTCCAGCTCGCGCGCATTGAACACGACGGTATCCCACATAAACACAGCGGCAAATTGCTCATCCGGGGCCAGCACATGTCTGTGACGCTGCAGGTGTGAAGGCCTAAGCGACTCATTCAACTCATCAGCGCCCAGCAAAGGGCGGTCGTAACTGAAAGTAGAAAGAGACGACCGCGCTCTCTCCTGCTGCCAAGTGGTGTAGCGCGGCTCCGTATTCTCCAGCAATCGGTCCAAGTTGGACAGGGACCCATGTCGCGGAGGAGAGGCCGGCACAGAGCCTGGCGCAGCGTCCCCCTGCTCCACAAGCTCGAGCTCGTCGGCGTCGTCGGCGGCAGCATCTGGCTCGCTGTCAGGCGGCAAGAACACGGCGCGAGGCGCGCGGGGGTGGAGGCGGGCGGGCGGGCCTGGCGCACGCGGACGGCGACGCGTGAAGCGCGAGGCGGCGCGCGCTCGCGGAGGAAGCAGCGGCGGCTGCGCGACGAAGGTGGCGCGCGGCTGCGGCATGGCGACGGCGAGGCGGACGAGATGTGGCGGCGATGCGCGCGCAATGACGGAGGTGGCGCGAGATGCACGCGTTTGCTGGCGTGGGCGCCGCCAATTGACAATTGAACGAGCCCCTGCCCACTTGGCCCCCGCGCAATTGCGCGCGCTAACTGTCAGATCGGTTGTCTGCGTAGCGGCGTGACCCGCTGACAACTGTCGCGCTACCGTCCGCCACATCTGAACGATGACGTTGGGCACCTCCTGTTGCGCGATGGAGGAATACCGTCCGCGAGCGATGCCGCGCGTTTCTGCGAGAGCCATGGCTTGAGTCACGTTCCGCCATCTCCTTCATCGCGCGAGCGCCGCCTTCCACCACCGCCCTTGTTCAGCCCCTTCATCTCCCCAACCGCGATATGCACGCTGTCAAATGGAGTGCCGCGTTTTACGTCTTGGCCATCGTCATTTCGCTTCAACTGACGGCTACTGCCGGTTCCGTCACGCTCAGGAAGTTGAGTCGCTTTCGCCGAAGGTGCTACAAAGGGTTGCCCATGTGTATCATGCAGAGCAATAATGAGTCTTCTCGGGGCTGCGGCCAATGCGACGCAGATGTTCGAGAAGCACCAGTTCGTGAGCTTCGTTCCCTTGAAGAGATAACTCAGGTTGCCAGGCAGCAGAACGACCGAGCCATCGCCTTGGTTCCAGAGCGCGTTTTCTTTTCAAAGAGGGTCAGATCTGGTATCAACTTTTGGAATAGTATCGACGCCGTCCTTGTGTACGAGGGTCCCCCTCGACGCGCAGATGAGTTTCTCGATGAGAACGTCGATAATGAAACAACTCAAGACCTTCTTTTTAACTATTCACTCGAAGAGACCGAACCGAATCGTCTGTACAACTTTTACGGTGAAGAAGGATCCGGCGAAAAATGCCAAGGGAGGCCGCGTCGGAACCTTGGCGACTGCACTTTCCAGCAGTTCATTCCCTTCAATATCTTTCATATTAATTCATCTCTGGCAGATGAGATTCTTTCTCAAGCGAGCCGATTTCGTGATCCCACTATCATCCCTAATGGAAACAACAAAGGTGCTTTTTCTCCTCAGTACAAGCTCCAATCCATTGGTAGAATGTGGGCTTGTGCTTCCACTGTCACTCCGACACCTTCGACCATTATCACCAACGAAAGCAACGCCAACGTAGATAATGCGGGCTCTTCTGTTACCTCCGAGCAGTGTTTGCGAGACAGGACCTGTTTACCAATAGGCGGTCATTCTGTTTGGTCTGCCCTGGGTCGAGTCAACTCCACTGTCACCTCTGATGCTCCCCGCAAGTACTTGTTCATCACAGCGCCAATGGACTCTTATGCATTCTTCCCAGAATTTGGAATGGGTGCTGGAGCAGAAATATCCTCCTTGGCTGTATTGATGGCTGTCGCAGAAGCTGTGGCCAACTACTGGCGCCAAGCCACAGGGGAAGGCGATTTTGAACGGCAGCCTGTCTATTTCGCTTTCAACGCTGAGACTTGGGGCTATGCAGGTTCCGCCAGGTTTCTGAGAGACATGTTGGAATTTGAATGTGACGAAGAGCAAGATATTTCCGAAGGTCGGAAAGGTTGCAAAAAACCGTTCATCAACAACCTGAAGTTCAAGGAATTCGAAGGCGCTGATATTCAAGTACTAAACTTGGGTCAGTTGATAACTCCCTCCACCGGCAACAGCCCCCCCACGTCTCAGTTCTTCACTCATCACGACGATGCACTTGGCGAAAGTCTTGAAGAAATGTTGAATAACACCTTTATGAGTCAGGATCTGAGTCTTGAACGCGGTGGATTTGATTTTGATTCCGAAGAGCCAGTAACTCCAATTGACGCTTCTCAAAGCTTCAACTTCTTCTTCAACGATAGTAGGATCGACGTTGTGAGCGTAACCAATTATCCTCTGAATTTCAGCACAGAAATCTACCACTCCATGCTTGACACTGAGTTACGAATCAGTCAACCTGCCCAGAAGGAATCAATGTACAAGGCTGCGAACGCCATCGCAACAGCAATAGTTAACATTGCGTTTGAAGATCCCAGAGAAATCCTAGCGAATTCAAACACGATTGATAACGTCATTACTTGCATGACTGGTAATTGGACAAACTGTTCCATGGTGCGAGAATACTTGGGGGAAGACTATGAGAACATGACTGTAACGCCGGGAACTATGTTGGTGCGTTCTTCCCTTCCGATGTTCTTCGCTTCAACAATCCTAGCGCCGCAGCTAAACTGGCTTTGGTTCAAGCCTTCTTTGCCCATCACAACCGTTTCAACGAAAGCTCAGAGAACTGCAATAATAAAAACGATTGCGAGGACTATGATCGAGATATCAATCGACAAGAATCGCCACAAACACAAGGTGACCTCGTGGATGCACAGTGCACTCGTCGTCGGTGTGTTCTCTCAGATACATATACTCATAGGGCGTTTGGAGGCGGTATTAACATGGTCGACTCGATAGGAGGGTTTGAACTCGAGAAAAGGTTCAAGAGAGAAGAGTTTGACGGCCATGCACCTCGCCAGGGAGACTGGACAGAGAGCTTTTGGGATCCCGAGATCGGATTTGTGGGCAAGTCCAAGATAGCGACTTTTACGAGGCTGTTATCTTCGGAGTGGGAGTATGTGTTCTTGTTCTGAGTTTCTTGTTCGGTATATGGTTTGACCGTGCCTTGTTTGACGACAAGAGAGTGTTGACAGTGGAGGAATCGAGCATGTCAAGCACAGGGGATTCTCTCGTGCCACCTGTCTAGAGGCTTGGTTCATAAGTTGTCACCACGAAATGGTGATCATATCCTACTTCGCAACCATTCTGTAAGGGGCTCCAAATTGTTCACGCAGTCCGCGTCAAGGAATTGGGATAGTTTGCGAAGCGTTGTTCTTCTAGACGCATGTGAAAGCGATTGAAACAAGTTCCCCAGAGTGCCAGTGCTCTCCGGGAACGACAGATACTCCGAAAGTCTGAACAGAACAATTCTCCTAATGATTTCGGACAGCGACCGGGATCCAAATATGACTTGGAAATCGCAGATATGTATCTGTACATCATGTCTTCCCTCTCCAGGCATGTACAAGAGGATGTGGAATTCAGCCCAAGGCTGTGCAGAAACAATCCATTTTCGAAGAGTGCGGCCCCACCGCACTCGTCAACACATCGACTCCACATGTTTTGTCGCAGAGATGAATCTGCTTCCAAGCTGCACATAATGCTCAGTATGATGGACCCTAATGAGTCAACTGTCTTTGCGGAAGTCAAAGGCGTAGGTCCCCTTGCAACCAGATGGTCCGAAAGAGCTACAACTGAGTTGAAGAACTGAGAATCTGTGGAGGTGGATAGACTGCTTCTCCTCGTGTTCGTTTCTGCTCTTATGAGACGCCCTTCGGTTTCGACGCAGATCTTTCCTACTTCAAGGGCAAAGTCGAACAAGGCATGAGGATCACGACATCGGCTGGGAGGCACTTCAACCAAATTTTCAAAGAGCAACCTATTATTGAGCAAATCAGACATGAATAGTAACCGGCAAAGCTTTAAACCTTCTGAGGTGAGACCATCATGCTTCAACCACGATCGTACCAAGGAGTCCAAGGAAACCAGAACTGATTCGTTCATTGGATCTCCAGGGCTTTGTAGCATCTCGGATCGCAGTTCACCGTCATCATTGAGTAACCTCCACGTTAGAGGAACGAACTTCCGCGCAATTTCCTCTGCCTCCGAAGTTTCCATATTATGAGCCAAAACCAACAGGATATCTTTCCTGAGGATGCATCTTGACGTCAAGTCAAGTATAACTTGTACATCGCTAAGGCATGACAGCAGGGCAGAGGCTGTCTGAGCAATGCTCACAGAACACTCTAGGCGAGAAAGTAAACCAACCCATTCCGCACAGGCATTTGCTATTAGCCGCCATCCCCCTTGACGATCATACTTGTTGGACATAGCTTTCCTCTCCCGTTTAGCTGCGTGAACTAGTTCGTCTACCTCTCGAAGAGCAAATCCCTTCTCAAGTAGCTTGCCATTGAGAATACGAGCAGTCGCATGGCTTAAAGAGGCAAGCATTTGAGACTCCCTCAATTCTCGTGGAGTGTCCAGACATGATTTAGCTATCCCAAAGTTCACATCCGAAGCTACACACTTCAGTTGAGTGTAATATGTCTCATCAAATGGAACTGACATCACAGCCAACGCCGTTGCCACGAAATGACCGGCTGCTGCTCTGCGTGACGTTGAATGACGATTCCCAGACGCGACAACAATCTTTGCTGCCGCCACAACCTGGGGAGCGAGTCCCAAAAGCTGATCCTTAGCAAACTGGGCCATTGATGGTTCCTTTCCACGCTGTGCTGAACGCAACCTCTTCTCAGGTGCAGCTGCGTCAGATTGCATGTCAGGAGCCTGCATCATTTTTGTACCTAAACAATGAATGTACGCTTCAAGCAAAAGGTAAGCTTCAATTCTGAGGTTGTCATCTGCTTCCTGCACCAGACGGCAAATGGCTTGAAGGAAAGCTGAGATGCATTGCAGACCAAAATTTTGAGAGAGATAAGCCCGAAACAAGCGAAGCACACCCTTCGCTGCCTCCTGCTCAGTCGAACTTAGCTCGAACGGACTGTCCCTTAAGGCCCAGTTCAGATGGGCTGCTGTTTCTAAGAGGAATTCCTCAGAAAGAAGGTACTTGAGAACCTCTGGGGGTTTCTCCTTACCGGTCCAAGAAGCTTTTACAATTATGTTTGCGATGATATCACAAGACAACATTGTTGTCGACGGAGCAAGTCTGTCTGGTCCAACAGCAAGCTGCATTATATTGCTTAAGAGGCGGGAGGAGTTGGTGGACTCCGCGAGATACCATTGTGACGAACTTGGTGAGTTTAAGATAATAATCCGAATGGCGTTGAGGGCTCTTTGCGAAAATTCTACTGAGCTCGAACTCAAGGAGCGTGCTCTAGCAATTTCAACTAGAGTTCCGATGCAGTGCGTCTCACTCAGCAGAGCAAACAGTGGCGATTCATCTCCTCGCACAAAAGCCGGGGAATAGAACTCTGAAGCAAAATAATGGTCGCGATCAAGCTTGTGTTGGTCTAATGCACAAACTTGCCCCAGCAAACACTCTACAGCTTCGAGATACGCGACTTGGTTTGTGAGGGCTGAATGGAAAGTTTCTGCAGCCGGAAGGGGGGAAAACACCAGCCTAATGCCATCAGAGTTAAGCATGGGTTCGGATATGCGCTCGCCGTGGCTAGAAATCAAAGCGGCCAACACTTTGAGAGCCATAACCCTTTGAGATAAAATAGTGGAGCGGGTTAGGATTAGCAGATCAGCTAGAGTGTAACCAGCGCTCTCCGGGGAGGTGCCGTGATGATGTAATCCTTTGTGAGTGGGGAGTGCATCGATTTGCTCCGCGGTCAAAACGTTTCCGTCCAGATCAAAGCGCTCTCTCGCAATAGGCCCCATGTCTTCCACGGCTTTCTGCAAAACTTGATCCACATGCTCCTGTGTTTTCAGCGTTTCAGTGACATCGGTCATCCATAATCGCTTCGCTCTTTCAACTTCTTCGTCTCTCTTTGTCTCTGTGACTTTCTCGTCAGACTCTTCTTTCGTAGACGATGTAGATAATGCTTGGTTTCCCCCGCCCGCTGTTTCCGAAGGTGTTGACTGTGATCGGTTCGGTTGTGAGGCGCCCCGTCCTGAGGAACGTTGTCGCAGGAATGAGATGCTTTCCGGCTTCAGCGTGGCATATATTTCCTGCTGCGCCTGACGTATCTGCTCCAAAGACATGGAAGCTAGCATGGACGATGCCTCCTGTGCCGGTGTACGACTCGACGAAGATGATTCCACGGGCTTCGGCAGGGCGACATCTTCCTTTGACGCTATCTCCTGTGTATCGAAAGGAGGTGGCTCAGAAGATGACGGAACATCATCAGGTACAGCGTCCAGCGTGTCTCTCTCACGCTTAGCAAAAACCGAAGGGCGCGACAGGTCAGCCCGAAACGACTGCGGAAACGGCGTAGCGACAGGAGGTCGGGCGACTTTCACCTCCTTCCTTCTCGAACGACGACGTCGCGAAACAGCGCGCTCCTCAATTGTGGGCAGCAACGCGGAGGAGGGAGTCTGTTCATCGGTGGCGCGCGACCCGGCGGCTAGATACTGCTGTTCCAGCTGCTCCGGGTCGGCGCCTGGTGGACATTCCACGGCTTTGTTTTCCTGGAAGAACTGAAGCTGGTCGCGCAGAAGATCTTCCTCTGATTGAAGCGCGGATGCGCGGGCGCGCAGCTGGGTCGTGGACGGAGCCGGCATGCGCGCGTGCTCTGCGTGTCCGAACTCCGTACTACGAAGGGGTCGCGAGCGGAATCAGGGAGTGATCCCGCCGCTGTATGAAACGCCGGTATCGTGACGCGCGGGCGGTCGGATCAAAACTTGGATTCCCGGTACCGCTAAGAAGCGGGTGCCGCTGTTTTCGTTCAGTGCGGAGATATGGAACTGGCTGCAGAACTGCAGACAGTTTTGCCGAATCGGCGCGCCACAGCCAATCAGCACGCCGCGGCGCGCTGTGGAAGCGACTCATCACGCGCAAGCAACGGCGCTGGCACCAATCAAACGCCCCTTTCGTCGCGGCGCTGACGGCCGCCCGCCGCTTCACACGCAAATCTAGCGCCGGCACCGCGCGCGACCACGCGCGCTTCTCCGCCACCAGCCGGAGACAGACGCCTGCCCGCGGGATCGCAATATCTCTGTCTTTGACACGCCTCCCGCATCGGCTGTCCGCGCGCGTGCATCGCCTCACCGACTGTGCGAGGGCGACGTCAACTACGTTGTGCCCTTTCGTGAAGCGCCGTCGGCCAGGTGCAGAGAGACGCCCGTCAGTGTGGCCTGAACAGCAAGCATGGACGAGCAAGTCGTGCCGACCTTCAACGTAAAGGGCACCGCCGGCGCCCGCAATAACAAGGCCAATGCGTTGCGACGCTCGCATACCGTCAAGGGCGACTTGTCGTCGTTGGCGCGACACAAGTCGGCCATCACCGACGAGCCGAAGCCCGTTCTAGCTAAGGTCCCTACGGTCTCGTCAACCTCCCCGCAAGTCTCTTCCTCTGCGCTCTCCAGCTTTGTGTCGCCGGCCGCGGAGTATTCCGGAAAGCTTCGCTGGGAAACGCCCCTCAGGGCGGGAAAATGGCGCGAGAGCTGGGAGGGCGCTCGTGAACTCGGCTTGCCGGTTTGCGTGCGTTCCGCGCAGGCGCCTGCTGTCTCGAAGGTTATCCGTGCTTCTGTTGCGGATGCAGTCGTGGCCTATGTTGGCCCACACCTTCCGCGGCACACCGTGGAGAAGTGGCTCTGTTTACTCTTCGAGTACCTGGAGCTCAATGCCGACGAACAGGTGCTCGTCGTATGCTTGCTCCGCCGCTACGTGCGAATGGGTGGTCGCTTCGTTGGTCGTGGTGACTGGGCTCGTCCTCAGCGATGGGAGTGTGTCGTAGCTGTTGCCAGTTACTTTGCTGTTCTTCTCAGTGAAGAGTTCCCCGGTCGTACTGCAATGGATCTCCGTGAGCTGCTGGGTCCAAACTTCCGCTTTGGTTCAGAGCAGGTTTCGTTCCTCAAAGTTGTTGATTGGCGCATTTCCATCGAGGCTGAAGACTTTAAGGATGTCAAAGAAGTCTCTCAAAAGATATTCGAAGAAGACGCAGCTGCTAAGCAGAAAATGAATGACTGGTTCCAGATTGACAAGGCTTCCGCTGAGACTAAGCACCGAGCCGCTGCGGAAGCTGCTGCAGCTGCAGCCGCAATGGTTCACACACCCGCCCCGACAGTTGGCAAGAAGCGAAGCTACGCTACCATTGTTCCGGCTGACGACTCCGTTGTTCCAAGAGTCGTTATCCCGCGCTTGGATGGAGCCCACGTTCACGCTGTTCCTGCTGCTCCGGCCGCATTTGTCCCAGCAATTTCACATTGGGTGCCGCACTGGTAATGCATTGGTTTGTTATATAGTGTCTCTTTTCAAGCTTAAATGGGTACACAATCTATGATATCTACCGTTCAGTCCATTCCGAACGTAATCATGTTTTTATGTCTCGAACGTGCTCAATATGTACTATTGGTCTGCAGAATTCGACAAGGTGTGCCGTTCGACAAGTGTCCGAAGTTGCCATTGATGCTCCCAAGAAGCCCCAATGGTTATTGCACCAAGCATCGGAAGGAGCGATCTCCGAAAACTTGCTACGATACTCGTAAAGCTCTATTTTTATCTTAAGTGTTCTAGCTACCCAGGGTATCCTAGATGGTTATAACGTTATAACCACGCACCATCTTTCAGTGATTGTCGTGCACGGCTCTGTTCGTTACAAGCGTAAGCTCAGTAGATAGTGAGCTACAGATGTATCTTTACAACACGTAATCACATGGTGCGCGTTGTTCCCCTCCGGCAACGTTGCGTTCAAAGTTTGTCAGCTTGCGACTTCGACGTACACAAGTACTAAACGTTTAACGCGAAACCCTTTAGCTTTTGCTGTCAAAGAGTACGAACTGCATCTCAGACAAGTCGTCGCCGCTAATCGAAAGGGTCATGGACCTGCTGCCAGTGACACCGCAAGGAACACAATTTCCGTTGTTTTACAATGACTTTGAATACCAGGTTCCTCGTCCCCACTGAGTTCTACCTCAAGAGAGTAAGTCCTCTAAAGTCTCAGACAATCTTTTCGCCAAAGACGGAATCAAGCATGCTGTACAAAAAAAATTCCGTCCCATTCGTCTGGGGACAAGTTCATGGTTACAACAACTCTAGGAACCCCGGTTGAACTACATACCCGACGAACCTAAACATCTAAAAAGAATAATTGCTTCGCAGATGAAAGTCGTTTGCGAGACTGTGTTAAATGTTTCTCGTAGCAAGATGTTCCCATGATGAGAAATCCTTACTGTCGACACCCTGACAAGATAAATACACTTCGCAAAATCCCACCTCCAGTGCGAGTAAAGGAAAATTCATTCCCACATGTTCTCCGCTGGGACCACGGTCTGGACTTCCAGGATTCGATGATGCTTTTTTCTAGAGAAACAGAGAGTTCCAAGCAACCTGTCTGCTCTCCGCTTGCTTGTTTTTCCGCTAAACAGTTCGATATTTCCACAGTAGAAGAGTGCTATGATTCCACACGATGGCATAGGACATTAAGCCTTTGTACAAGATTGTCAAAGGTAGGTCGGCGCCTTGGATCATCAGCAAAGCATTCAACAATCATCTCCCTTAATTCCGGCGCACATTGTTCTGGAGGAGGAGTAGGGAGCTTCTCACCCCTACTGCCGACCTTGAATACGATCTGCATGGGGTGATCATCTCGCCATGGCTTCTCACACATAACAAGCTCCCAGAGAATTACACCGAAAGAGAAGACATCAGACTTCTCATTAAATGGATCCTGTCGAAGCAGCTCTGGTGCCATCCATTCGGGGGTGCCCCCAGGTCCGGTGTTGACATAAGACCCAGTTCTCAATCGACTAAGACCAAAGTCCGTAATCTTCACCTCACGGACGTTTTTGCCCAATAGGACATTTGGCGATTTAACGTCCCGATGGATCACGATGGGATATTGCGAATGCAAATGCGCCATTCCTTTGGCTACCCCAAACGCAATCCATACTGTCTTGATTAGTGGAAAAGGCCCGAGCTGATTACGACGTCGACGGTGAATTGCCCGATAGAGACTTCCGCCAGGCATAAATTCGAGGATGATGGCCAGATTTGGACTATGAATGCAAGCTCCGATAAACTCCACAATATTAGGATGTCGGAGCTTCGACATGAGTTTCATCTCGACCATGAATTCAGCTTTCAAAGCCTGAGGGTCGTCATCCTCAAGCTTCTGAAGCGTTTTGACAGCAACCATTCGCTGATTCAGTCGACACTTATACACTTCACCAAATCCCCCAGCACCAATTCTCGGACCGAATACGATCTCCTTGAAATCAATTGCCCAACTGTCTCTCCATCGATAATCGAAAAACATCTGTGATACAGTCTCTTCCCCTTCAGCCTGCTCTGCAAGTGGTTCAAAGAGCTCTCTGTTCTCATTTCCATCGCGTTTCATGAGCAGGTTTTCAGCAATTCGGAGCCGACACTCGGGGTCATTTTGGATTCCAGAACCGGCACCAGCACCTTCGAACAAATCATCAGCATGCGCAGCACCATCGCGCTCCTCCGGTCTGCTAACCCCGACCGCATCAAGAATTTCGTCTAGCAATACGGTAGCTCGGGAAAAGTTGTGCTCGCGACAATCAAGGCCCTCTGTCGCAACAAGCCTTCGAGCAAGAGGTGTGAGATCGCATCCTTTCCAATATATGGGAACGACGAAATTGCCCAAACTCTCAAAGTCGCGACAGAACGCCATGGAAAAGGCCTCAGTACATTCCACTGAATGAAAGTAGTCATCAGACAGCAACGCAAGGAACGTATGACTCGACCTGACCGCATCCATGATCTTGTTATCAACAACGCCGCGTTTTCGGACAGATATATCGCGAGATTCCGCAACGTGAATCCGGATCTGGGGATTCTTTGACGTAAGGTACGCAATCATATCAGTTGCTGAGTCCTTGTCAGCTGGGGCAAACGAAAAGAAAACGTCATAATTGCGAGGTGGCATAAGCAGCGGGACCGCCGAACTGCCTGTGAGAGACTCTTTTGTCCTTCGGAACATTTCAATGTCCTTGGTAATGTCCGTGTCCGGCAAAAGAATTTTGACGGTACGCAGCGGCAGTCCCATGTGCATCCAGGCGTAGGCTACCTCAACGGCGGCCTGGACAAAATGCTTTCGCAACGAGGGTGATAACAGTGCGCCACTAAGAGGGATGAGTACAGACTGAATTTGCACATCTCCACCGATTACTGTGGTGAGGCACTTGACAATATCAAGAATGATGCTATCGTCCCTGGTAAGTTCCTCACCAGGATCTTCGTAAACCAAAAGTCGTTTGTATTCAAAACCAAGCGGACGTGGGCGCGGCAGTGGACGAGATAGCCAGCAGTGATAATGACGTCGATATGAAGGTTCAATCTTGCTCTCCCGTTCAAGCGATGCTAGTGATATACCAGAACGGTTAAGGGCAGCCAGAGATGAATCGCGATTCGCTTTATATTGCCCACGTTCGCGCAAGTACACAATCAGTAGATCGGTTTCATCCGCCTTTGATAAGCCTTCGACAGAACCCTGAAATAGTTCTATCCTACCAGTATAATCCTTCCGATGTACGTTGATGAAGTCCTTACGTTGCAGCCCCAAAGTATCTGGGCGGCCGTACTTGACAGGTGCATGGCTGGATGGCGCGGGGCGGTTATCTGAGACGTAAGGATGCTGAACAGGAGCGGCGGCAGCAGGATACCTTCGATTCGCATCGTGTGGAGATCGAGCATTGATATTTGATTGCGGCGAAGAGCGAAGTGGCACGGCTCCAACAGGAGAGTGCTGCTGTTGATGCGGCGAAAGAGGACGTGAATGATAGCCATTAGCGGCTCGTCGAAATCTATGGGCGCCTTCGGGATGCATTCTTGGAGCATCTCTTTGCGGCAAGTTGCGCGGATCAAAGTCGATTCGGTCGGCATTTGGCACGGCTGCTCGGTGTGGAGCTTGATCTAGCGGGGCGCGTTGAGCAAGCGCTCGATCGCGTTTGCGACGAGAACGTTTTGCGCCGCGACGAGGTCGGGAAAATGGCGTGTCGGACGGAGTGGAGTTTCGGGCAGAACTGATACCATTGCCCATGACGCGGAGCTAGCGAAGAGGTGAATAGGGCGAATGTGACGGTTGCACGGTTACCGTTGAGCGCAGCAGTTGGTGTGACGAGAAAAGGGCACCGTGGTGGCACTGGATGGGTGACACGGAGGACTTGATTTTGAGGGAAAAGCGGCGTGTGAGATTGGCGCGTTGGAGACTGTGCCGAGCGGGAAGCAGAGCAGCACAGACGATGAACTCAGGGTGCGAGGCGCGCAGGCACACACACTGCATGCAAGGGGGACAGGATGAGCAGAGGCGCACGGCGCGGGGTGCACGGAGACGTCGGAAGGTACGGTGACGTCGCAAAGGGGAGCGCAGCGATGGCTTGGGGCGGAGCGAGAAGAGAGGAGAAAGGCACCGACAGCAAGGGAGCGGCGGCACGAGAGCGGAGGGGAAAACGCGCAGTTAGTTTCGGGGGAGGGGGGTGGGGAGGGGAGGTGGGGGAAGGGAGGGGGAGGGGGAGGGGGAGGGGGAGGGGGAAGGGAAGAGGCCGTCGGCGGTCGTTGGGCGCAAGGTTGCGCTAGGGCGGTTGAGCGTGAACACGGCCCCTTTTTGGAAGAGCGAAGGTTTCGCTGGGTGCCGCGTTTGTCGCGCTACGGCGGCCTGTGGCGCGTTTGGCGCGGGCGCGCACGGCGTTCGCGCGGTGGCTCACTTTGGCAACGCCACTGGGTAGCCGCGCGGCTACCCACCGCTGTCCAGCTAATGGGTCGCGATATCATACAGTGGCGCGTGACTGGCGGTGCTGCACGCTTGGCGGCGCGTGTACGTCGGCGCGCGTCGCGCGGGGCGCGTTCGACTCGCCGCGCCGCGAGCCGCCGGCGGGGTGACTGCGCCGTGTGCCACGGCGAGTGCACAGTGTAAGGCACGCCGCGCTGCTGCGCCAACAAACGTCAATCCCCCTTTCCGAACATTCCCCCCTTTTGTACACATGTTACAGACGCATGTCATCCCACGCTACCGCCTTCGCCGAAAAGGAGTGCGGTAGAAACCAAATTCCGTCTCCGCGCCTCTGTAGGCTACAGCTCTTGCTGTCTGTCGGCTGCCTTCACGCCCATAGCTACGTTAAGTTGCCCATCAAAATACCTCGCCCATGCCAGTCAACTTCGCGTAGTGGTGCGCTGCGGTGGTGTAATCGGGATCGCGCAATCAATAAGCAACTCCAGAATTATGTAATTGACGACCACGTGTGCGCAAGGATATGATACAATCCGCTCCAGTCGTATGATATCTAATGCTATGCCACTGACCAACTTTGTCGTTCGCACCCTCTTGGCAGATCGGCAGCGTTCGGTATCTAACGTGGCGCCAAATTCTCGCCGAAAATTCGGTTTCGGATCGACCCACATTTCTGCCTCCTTCGGATCCACGATGTTTTGTTTTATGCTACCATTGAAATGCAAAGTTTTTGCCAGCGATAGTCATGAATGATGCAAATGCATTGCAACATGATTTTGCTACAAATGCATCCGCAGCCCAGCTGTAAAAATGAGTTCTCTTCTCTCTACCCAGGGATACTGCCCACAACAGCCTTCAATGCACGTACAAAGCCGTAGCAAAACTGCCAAACAGTTGTCCCACAACTTCTTTGTTTTGGATTCAAGTCAATCCCACTCTCAACCCTTGAATATGAATGGCTATGATATAGACCGTGCGAATTATTCAAAGAGCGAACTCATATAAAAAACAAGACAAACAAATTAGTCAGCAAGCACTGGGAAAAGTTACCCAGGGGTATCCTTAAGGATACATGGCATTTTGACCAATAGAAAAAATTTGTCCTTGCGCAACTTTGATATCTTAACCACGAACTTCTGAGTCTGTTTCCAAATCTGGAACAAGTACCGCAAGATGCGCAAGACCAAATTTAGACTAAAAACACTTCTTGATACCTTTTTCATATCCTTTTCTAATTGAAAGCGACAAGGCAACTGCATATACATAAAACATCGCCGTTCAAATGGTACTGTTACTGTACATTTCAACGACAATGTCCCTTTTCGTGAAGCTAAAAGTCCCCAAACATCTAAGAGCCGTCCCTCTGATACAAACAGAGACATATCTCAGTTCCCAGTGTTGTCAAAACATCCCTGTCTCTTCGTTGATTTGCGATTGACTCGAAGAGAGCTACCCAGCTTCATTACCTGTTACGGATGTCGGATAAAATGACATTTTTGGTGATGGCGATGTACGAAATAAAGAAAAAGATGAAGGCGTAAATACGGACATTTCATTCAATGTTTTCCGACTTGATGATCCTGGATCAGCTGACCCTGTCCTGCTGTGCAGATCCAGATTCAGCAGCACGGAATCACCAAACACCCCCAGTATCATAGATGAAAGCCATCTGCTTTTCGAAGCTGCGAGAGAACTTGTTATCTGGCGCGTCAGCTTTCTACGACCGAAAGAGGCTGCAAATGACATACGAAGGTATGTATTCGCTGTATGCATTGTTTTGTTGAATAGTAGGGCAGGCGTATGTTCTGAAGGGATTCGGTTCTCCGGCATGGACCGCAAAAGGGTAAAAGCAAAACGCCGGACCAAGAGACTTCAGCTCTTTTTCGGAAACATTTCCTGTGTCAGGTCGATCCATGGTTGTGACTACAAATGCATTGCTGCACCGTTGTCAACGATAATCTTGCTCGCGCGAAAATACAACCGCTCCCAATGAACATCGCTATCTTGGTGATACAGTATCGCAAGTGCTACATGGGACTGCGCTCGCTCCAACTGACATTTGCGATAGATTCTAACTGTTAGATGAGAGCTAATCTTGATCGTGATTATCACGTCCACATCTCGTTAAGTTTGTTCTGCACCATCAAGTTCAAACCGATTTCCCCCTCGTCTGCAGCCCCCAGCAGTGCCAGGAACGACTGCGAAGGGCAATTCCGTGCCGTTTGACCAGGTAGTGTTAACCTCGAAGCTTGGCATCGGTAGCGAAACTCACAAGAATTACATCGTGAAGTTAGCTCCATTGCTTCAACTTCCAACACAGGCCGATTCTCTCAACCACCACCAGACAGCTCTCTTGGTTCAAAGAGATGAGACATAAATAGTACTTTCCTTTCGCAAACCCAGCTTCGTTTCAATACTGTTCCGCGCAGTCTCGATCTTTGCTTGAAGTCAAATAGTGGCCGCTGTTGACACCCCAATTCTCGATCCTGTGCCATGATGTGACCATAACTGCATTTCATCACACGTCATCTCCAAGCTCGCGACGCAGCTGCCGACTTGCTCAAGCTCTCTCACGAAGCGCCCAGACTCTCCGTCCCACAGCCGCAAACCCCCTTCCTTATCCCCCGAAGCCACAAGATCTGCTCGATAACTAACTGAGATACAACTAATCTTGCTCTCGTGACCTGCAAGTATTACGGTGTAGGCTGCAGACCCTCTTTCTCCGCTTTCTCCAATCCACACCCGCACAGCGCAGCCGTTGAATTCACCCGCGGCTACCAACGGAAGGATACCAGCTTCCCATTTGCACTGACAGATATACCGCGTACAGAACTCGTGTGACCAACACATGCTGCACACACTGCAAGACGCTCCGCTCTCTCCGTCCCATTGTCGCACAATCCGTTTGCATTCAGTGAGACACAGTGGACCTCCTCTTCGTGACCAACCAGAGCGGCGTAGACTGGACGTCCGGTCTCTGCGGCCCACAGTCCCACCGCGCCGTCAGGTCCTCCCAAGACGACCAGTTTGGGTTTTCCGTTGGCACTAACTGAAAGACCTTGCTTATGAACTTAAAACGCTCCAGAGCCTCCATTTTCGCTCTCTCCGTCCCTCAGCGCAAAGCGATGTATGGCCAGCCGAAGTCATTAGCTTCCCATTTGTACCGTCTGAAACACAATTCGCAAGGCTCTCGTCACCATCAAGTGCGTCGCAGACCAAACTTCCATTTTCTCTCTCCCATAGACGCACCGTCTTATCACCATCACTCGAGACCACAAGTTTCCTGTTTGCACTCACTGAAACACAGCTTACTACTTCGGTGACTCACAAGACCCTCACAGATTGCAGCTCCGCCCCCTCCACCCCACAATCGCACAGACCCATCGTCACTACCTGAGACCATCATTTTTCCGTCTGCGCTAACTTAAAGACAAGTTAATTCCTCGCCGTCAAGAGAAGGTGAATCAAAAGATCGAGATCACCGGAAGCCACCAGCTTTCCGTTCGCGCTTATCGCTATACAACTGAAACTCTGCCAGTGACTACAGAAAAAGATCGACTTCCAGTTCTCGCCTTCAATTCTAGAAACGATCAAGCCTCTCCCAGCACTGCAACATAATGCAACACAATTCCCGTTATCACTGAGGGCGACGCCGCTAAGAACGACAAGGCAGCCATAATCTTAACGCGACGGTCGTGAGGGTAAGGATACTTCTCAAACCCCAGTTTTTATCCTTCCTTCTTGCATAAGACGCCGCATGCATTGTAACTCATTACTTCTCTTGTACTTGACAACCGAGATGTCTTCGTTCTCCCGAACGAGCAACATTTTCCATTACACAAATTTCAGCAATGTGTCCTTCTGTTCTAAACTGACCTACCATTCTCCTACCAGCTTGAACTCATAGATCCGTAGGGCGTATTCTTCTTCTTCTTTAATGGGGACAACATCCTCTAATTCCTAAGATGTGGTAAAACTATCCTTACAGAAAGTTTTCTCTCGTCAGAAAGGCCAACAATCTATGTGGGTGTTGTCTAATCAAGTCAGGAAGAGTGAGGTTTTGACGCTCAGCTACAGGTGGGAGTGTTTCTCGACGTGCAGCGCTTGTCAAGGGGCAGCGTAAGACTATGTGGTCTGCATCCCTTTTGACGTTTGTCCCGCATGTACACCGTTCAGTTCTACCATTAAGATATGATGCTACTGGGTGCAGGCTTGCAACATGTCCAGTGTAGAACTGTGTGAGTGTCACTTCTGCTTTTCGCATGCCTTGCTCATTCACAAACAAATCTGGAGTGTTTGCAAGGAGTGGTTTCGTCTTCACTTTGTTGACAATTTGTGCCTTTGCGTCCAGAAAATCGATCTTCACCTCTATCTGTTCCATTGTAGGGAACGTAAGGCCCCGTTTTGCCTCAGAATCTACACGTTCGTTCCGTATTATTCCATAGTGGGCGTATTCTTATTTCCTCGATCTGTTTCAGAGAACAATTTGTTCTTTCACATACCACACAATATTCTCGCAGATGGCCGTGTAGCTGGAAAAGCACCTCCTTGTTGTTACGATGCACCATGATATAACTCAGTCGAGCTGCCCGAGCCACCACCTGCAAGAATTTTAGATAACTACCTACGTTCTTAGCATCAATCTCGCAATCTTTGCTCCAATGTTAGTCCAGTCCTTGCTCTTCATCTTGTACAACACGATAGATTCCCTGGTTCACTAGACTCCTGGAAATCCACTGAGGCCTAGACAGTAACCATCTGTTCCAGGCCTGAGGTGCCCTTTCTGAGCAGATAGCACACATTGTCTATTATGTATCCATCATCCTCTGCGTCATGCCACCATTGCCGATCTTTATGGCCCTCTTTAGTTCTGTTTCTAGAACTGGACCTTGCTGACACATACGCACCGAGCAGGTTCTTGTGCCATTATTCGTTCCCCTTTTCTGCCTCGTATGAGGCAACGTCCAGAACCAGATCGAGAAGTCCCACATTTGTTGCTGCCACTCCTTCTACCTCTACAAAGTTCAGCTCTGCTAAAAACCTCATCACCTCCTCTTCCTTTTCCACATCTTCAAAACACTGGAAGCCGCTGTAACAATCTACTTGGTACAGTTTGTCTCTTGCATAACGTGCTCAAAGCCCGAAACATTTCGCGATACTTTGGCCCATCTCCTCTTTATTCTAACACTTTCAGTGATGCAACTACTTGAACCCTCAGAACTCCATACTTTGTATGCCTTCCCTTCTAGCACATTCTTTCGATTCTGTACATCGTCATTGTAGTACCGAACAAATGCGTCTCCACAGCTCTGCATACGTCTTCTTCTTCTTCTTCTTCTTCTTTTTCTTTATTGTGGACAGTAGTTTCCTCTTACTAAACTACAGTAGAGCTTCAAATGAAGTTCCCTATTTAAAAAGGCCAAGAAGTTCTGTGAAGTATGTCTTATCAGGTACTGAACTGATGATTTTGCTTCATGTGGCTGTCCAGCGAACAGGAATCGTCGAGAGGTATTCAGCAGCGGATATCGTAGCACCAAATGCTCGCAATCTTTCTTGACGTTTGTCCCACAAGTGCACCGCAACTTTCTATAGTTCAAATATGAAGCAACAGGTAGCGTACTTCCTTCCTTCATCACTTGAACGCCATCGCTACTTTGACACTTCTGAAATAGTCTCTCGTACTCCAGAAATCAAGATTATGATTCCTAGCGTCATTGGTAGTCCCCGCACATGTCTAGCAACCCCTCGTATGACTTTCGATTCTCCTTGTCCACGATCCATAAGACAGAACGTTCAAGTTTAGCATGCTTCAATAAACAAAGTTTGCGATTGTTCCCCCCTTGCTCTCCTCGCTTCGAACAAACAAAATCGGTATTACAAAAAGGCGAACAATTCGTTCATCACGTGTGGAGCAAACACTGCAACTTAGAAGGCTTGTCACTCGGTCAGATAAAGTATGCAGCACGTCGGCCCTGATCCCATTATCATTCCATGAGTCATCAAGGTAGAATGCTCAAGTGCGCTCATTAAAATATTCAGCAGTTTCTTTCACAGGACTTTCAAGCCCTTGATTGCTCGCACTCTATCCGCATGGAGTCTCCCTCCACTGCGACGCACCATCTCTGCAAGTAGTTTTGACCAGAGTTCGATCCCTTGCCTCTTCTCCGAGACACATGTACAACCGACCATCTGGAAATCGTTCCCGTACATATCGATCCTGTACCGCGTACATATGGACACAGTTGCAACCAAACTAAACAATCTCCACCCGCGTTGCTGTCTGCCGGCATCCCTTGCTTGAACTTTCCTTCGCACTTCGCCAGCTCGGCACTTCATTGTCTCGATGTAAAGTCTGCAGCAATTCTATTTCCATTCTTTGGAACAATGTTTAATGTAGAATTCTCAGTGAAGTTGGATTTGAACTAGTTTGGCCAACTTTACACCAGTGGCATTATGATATGAGATAGTCTATATTTTTGTTCGCACCTCCAAAATCGGACTTCAGCTCTTTGAGCTCTGCTGGAAGGTCTTTGACGACATCTTTACAAAGGAAAAATACTCGTCACCCTTGTCTTCCGCGAACCTCACGATTCCAAGAACACCCGCCCCCCCCCTCCTCCGAAAACAACAACTTCTCCACTCATTTCTGCAAATGGGAAACCGGTGGTGTCAAACGAAAATTGTCCTTTGTGCCAGTAAACTTCCAAGTTGTCCTGGCTCCGGCGGTCTCACAGCTGGAATGAGAAGAGGTGAAGGTGAGAGAGCGAGCATGGAGATGTCAAGATTTCATCTGTGTACAGACTTGTACCCTGTAATGCAGTCTCTGTGTTGCGCAAACTTGTAGGTCAATGACGATCGACACGTGAATGAATGAGGCGTTCATTTGTACATAAGAATATCGGATCGACACTGTCGCTCCCTTTACCGAAGGATAACATTAACGTTTGGCACATATTAGGCCTTTTTAATTAAGGCCATAAGGCCCTAATTTTGAAATAAGATAAGCCGAAGTGAGGATTTCGGTTTAATTAACAAAATAAAGCTCCTCAAGAATCTCGCTTATTTTGAAACAAGGGAAGAAACAAGAATTGGCCAGGAGCCCCCAAGCTTATCCCTTAGCTTATGCGGGTCATCATCTCGAGATACAACTTAGGAACTCGACAAGATGTCGGGAAATATAAACGCATCACAAGACGAATCAAATCCCACTCCCATACCCCCAACGAGCTCCGTATCAAACGCGCTACCGTCTGTTGGCACACTAACACCGGAAAATGGTTCTCTCGCCTAAACCAACCGTGGGCGCCCACGATCTTGATCTAGACCACAGTTTTTACCACAACGCCCTGTGCAAAGGTTCGTTATGAACCGAGTATAAAAATAGTGGATCTTACGTTCTCTTATTGCAAACGGTGCTCCAACGCAGAAACAAAAAACTCTTGACAACACATGCAGCAAATTAGCCACGTCCGCGCGTCAAAGAAATGTCCCTGATTGTGTAATTGTCGAAGAAGTTCGGAAGTATGGAATACGTTGGAGGAGAGATCATATGGCGAACATAACAGCAGAAAACGTTCGAAATCTTATCAACTCTCTCAGCGATATGTCCAAAAAGGTTTTGCTTATGTCCGATATTCGAAGCGAAGATCATGGTGATCCTGTTGCAGCGGCTCGTGACATAGAAAACGACGCAACTCATATTCTGGATCACGCAGTTCTTGACTATCGCCATCTGGCCTCTAAACGAAGCCTAACTACGGATGAAGAGGCCGAACGCATACTAGAACAAAACCGCGAAACAAGACTGGAAAAGCAAAAGCGCAATCGAGAGAGGCAAGAAACGTTCGAAAGCAACAAATGTAAGCGAGAAGCGGAGCGTGTTGCTAAGGAGCGTCGTCGAACTGCGGTAGAGCTTCAGAACCTTCGAGCACAAACGAGAATTGCAAATGCTGCTGTAGCTAGTGCTTCGCTGCAGCGCCGTCAGAGCGAACAGTTCGGGATTCTGGTTTCTTTGTTTGCCCGAAGCAATAATTTGCAGGTCAAACAACCCGCTACACAGTTGCCCCTAGAGCTTCCTTCTCAACCACTCTTGATGGACGCAGATCTTGTCCGTCTTTGTGAAAACGGTGGCGTCGAAAGTACTGAAGCACCCTCAGAAGGTCCTGCTTTGACGTCTTCCTCCAATCCGGAGAGCGATTTGCCGCTGTCGTTGAACGAGGCAGCACCAAATGCAGACGTCCTTCGCTCCGGGCGCCTCGCTCCCTCGCTGGCGCTCGGTCGCTCGGCTCCCTCCGCTGCGGACTTTGCGCTCGGCGCTCCGCGAGCCTTTGAATTGCTTTACGAAAGGTACGTATCTATCTCATCGCCATCACGCGGTGCATGCCTAGCTAACTTTTCTTCGTATCTACTGCGCAATTGTAAGGCGTACCCACGTTTGAGGAAGATCCAGTTGCATAGCATGGCTGCAGTTGTGTATGCTATGGGGAAAAGGCCTTTCTCAAACGGCCACTTCCCAAGGAATAAACGGTATCTGTGTAGAGCAAAACGCCCTTTGTGGGGATGCACCGAGGTGCTTTTCATAGTTTGTTGATCCGTTACCGGCTGCGACACCTCAGGTTATGAGAGGCTACTGGGGTAGTGCCCCTATTTTGGGGTATGCCTAGGAAGGGTAGTATTTCTGCACACGTGTGCCAAGTTGGCCCGATCGCGCGGGCCTCGTGGCAAGCATGCCACGGGGGCACACCTGTAGTGTATTGGCCGGCAGCGCCGGATAGTTAGATATTTTAATTGCTATTTTCAAGTGCCGTATATAAGTGGCGGCACTTGCCGCCACTGTACGGGAAGTAAACCTCAACGAGGCCTTTGGCTCTGATCTTCTTGCCGCTTGCGCACGGTCACCAGCCCCATCCTGGGGAATACCGCCGCAATTCCGGGCTGATCAACCAACCTCCGTCCCTGAGGAGTACTAATCCGTCGTCACGGCACTTTTCTTATCTATTTTATTGTTTTCATTTCCGTCTTACGGCTTTCGCTACTCTGCCCTACATTGTAGGTTTGTTTTATTTGTCTCGGGAGTTTTCCCGCTTATCGCGAGTCAGTGCTCCGCAGTGCGGCTCGTTTGTCGATCTTTTGTCGTCCCATACCGTTGGGCTGGATACCCCCACTCGCTGTGGCTCGCCGGAACCATCCGGATACCTACGCCGATTCTACCCCTTTTACCTCCGACTGCACGCCCAGATCGGGGCCACCCGGATTTACACCCGGCTCGTGTTGGCCCTATCGGAGGGTTCTGCCGCTCGACTGCCCTTCACAGGGAGCAGGGCCTGAACACCCTGAGGTGCTCGTCCGCGACGCGGTTTGTTGTTTCCCGTCGAGGGTTTTGCACCACAAACTGGTCTCCCGACCTAGAATCGGCTTTATTGGCCAACAATCGTTGGAGCTGGTTCGTTTGTTTGGAGCCCAGATAGTTGGGAATATCCGTTCTTACGGTTCTCTCATTGTCCGTTTTCGGAAGTTGTTTTGGTTGCCCATTGGCCGACTGTGTCGGTGAACGATGTCGTCCCGTCGCAGGAGTAGCGCGCCACGTGCCGCTTCTGTGCCCGGTTCGTCCGGCTTGCCGGCAAGTTTGCCTCCGTTGCCGAAGGACGCACTGAAGGTCCCAGGCAATGGCGACCCGAAACCGGCTTCCCGGGGCCGCCGTTCTGACAACGGGACCCCACCAACTCGTGGGCCAACTGAGACCGCACCTGCGGCTGATGCCGCCGCAGCGGTTGACGTTACGTCGTCGCGGTCCGACGAGTATACCCTCCGTGAATTAGAGGCTCAGGTTCGCATCCTGCAGAACTCCCAAGTGGGCCTCATCCGGGATATTACGAAACTCCGGCAACGGCTCGATGAAGCCGGTGTCCGGGATGTTTCGAGCGACGTCCGTGTTTTACGGTCTGATGTCAACCAGATTATGGAACACCGACAGGTGTCGGCTGGTCTGCACGAGCAGGCTGCCGCACGCCTGGACCGCCTGGCTACCCGTCTGGAGACGGTCGAGCAAATCATCGTATCTGATGCTGTTGCGCCGGGAGCCCCGGTTTCTGAGGGTTCTCAGCACTCGCGCCGTTCCCGGGATCGTCCGGCAAAGAAGAAGGTCAAGGTTGAGTCTGACTCGTCTTCTTCATCCTCTTCTGATGAGGAGGGCCCCAAGAAGGGGTCGTCTACCGACTCTTCGGACAGCGCGGAAGAGCGCTCTCGCTATCGTGCATCCCGTTCGCGGGCTACTGAAGCCACTTCTGGTGTTGCACGAGGCCGTACGAAAGGACGGAGACACCTCGGATTGAAGGAGTTGAAGCCGACAAACTTACTGTATCGGAAGCTACTATCTTACCGATATTATCGGCTTGATGACACGACGCCACAGAGGACCCCACGTGGGACTGGCAAAGTGCGAAATCATCTCCGACAAATGGAGCTCACGCTAAAGCCCCACAAGTTCTCTGGGGAAGATCCAATTCTTGTCTTGGATTTTCTTAGCCGCTTCGTAGCGGAAGCCGATGTACTTCGGATGAGTGAGGCACAGGCCTACATCGCGCTGCCGTACTTTTTGACGGGGGTAGCCGAAGATCAATTCAATTCGGTTCGTGGGTCGTCTCGCGCCTCCGAAGGAGGAGTTACGTGCTGGCCGGAAGCGGTACAATATCTCCTGCGCTCTTACGCGACAGGCAATGCGATACAAGGTGCCATACTCGCGCTACGAGACACGAAGCAAGGAGCCGAAGAATCGGAAACCGTTTATTCGACCCGCCTCAATAAGGCTTTCCACAGATGTGGCAACGTGTTCTCCGCAGCCGAGCGGTGTACGATGTTTGTTGATGGACTGGACCGATCAATTCGGACGTTGGTAGCCCATTATCGGGAGAACAAACGCCGGATTACCTATCTGGAACTCGTTCAATTTGCCCAAGCGGAGGGAGATGCAGCTCGAGCACGCACTGGTATCAAGACGCGCCCGCGCCGACTCCTTCATGTAGAAGGCCGAGACTCCTCACTGCCTCACTCGCGAGGTTCTGTTCAAGGGGGTTATGATAACCTGCACCTGTTACAGGACGATGGTTCAATCCCGAGTTCGGAATTGCCGTCGACGACGGAGCAGTCTACAGTGGACGGAGACCCCGCTCTGTACGCCGGACGTCAAGTCCCGGCATTGCCCGTGCCGCACTTTGGCGGATATCGAAGCCAACGCCCTGGATGGAGGGACCCGTATCCTCCTCGACAGGAGCGCCGGCCGCCCAACGCGGATCTTCTTCGTCACCTTATTTGTCATACCTGTTACAGGCCAGGGCACATCGCTCCGAATTGCTTAATGCCCATACGGGATATGGCGAAGATAGTGCCTCAGTATGAGTCGTTGACGCCCGCCGAGCGGGAACGTGTTCCCGACAAATCGTACCTTCGTGCGAAGGCGGAGACTCAGCCTCGAAACCAGAAAACGGTGCCATCGAATGGTGGAACTGTAGCCGCCCCTGCGGAATCACAACCTCCGCAGATTGGCGGCGACGCTCAGAAAAACTGAGCAAGGGAGCCTCCAGCAATGGAGAGGCGCCCCCAGCGATGGGGTTTAGTGCGCCTGAGGCTGAGAAGCCTCGCTCCCCGGTCACAATCCTTTCGAGGAAACTGGCCACTACAGACGTGGACTCTGAGCACCTTGGTGTCTTGCGTCGCCCGTGGATACGGTCTAAGAACAGCCGGTTCCCGGATAGAGTCCTGGTCATGGCGAAACGTAACTACAAAGTTTACGCCGACCTGGGTGTTTCCGACCAGTACATGGTTCGGCAGTTGTCCGTGCTCGATACAGGAGCTGGGCCAAATTTCTTGGTTGAATCGATGATTCCGCCGCACTTGCGGTCTCGCGTTCGTGCGGCGCCGCAGATTGACATAGCGGATGCGAACAATCGGCCACTTTCGACTGTGGGAGTAATAGACCTGCTCGTCAGGCTTGGCCGCTACGTGGCGAAGCTCGATTTCTTGGTTTGCAAGCAACTCGCTGCGCCGGTTATCCTCGGCTGCGACTTCTGTGACCGCTTCGTCGATGCAATTCGACCGCGGAAGCGAACCATCGAAATGGAAGATGGGACTACTGTACCGATCGTTTGGCGTCCCCTGCGCCGGGCTCTGAAGAAGCAAGTCCCTTTGCCTGCGGCACAGAAGCCTACAGCCGATGAACGGAAGTCTACAAAGCTCCGAGTAGCTCGGCCCATTTCCATCCCGCCTGAATCACAGGTCTGGGTTACTGTGACCTCCCCACAATGTGGCTTACAAACGGTACAACCGTTGCCTGCGTTACAGGAGAAGCATCAGCTTGCCCTCGCTAATGGGATTGTTTTCGTCGAACCCGAGAAGCCTTTTCAGGTGCTGGTTGCGAACTTCAGCCGTTTTCCTCAACGGTTGGTTAGGAGCCAAGTTATTGGTTCGTTGCTTCCGCACCCTGCGGCTATAGTGCCTACTCAGGTTTCTATTGCCGAGGTTCTCGGAATCCTCGAAGCTGAGGAGGGGGAGGCGGAACGGAACAATTCCGAAACGACTGGACCGAACAGTTCGTCGGAAGATGCTACGCCGACTTCGTCGGATGCGAATAACCGCAGCCTGTCGAAGGAAGCGTTGCCGACCTCGTCGGGCAGTAATGATACAGACCTGAGTGCTGCTGACACGAAGGATAAGGCAGTACAGGAACTGGAGTCTCTGGATCTTGAACATGTCCCAGAGACTCACCGCGATAAATTGCGGCACATGCTTGAGGAGTTCACGCCCATGTGGGATGGCACTCTGGGTAAGATTGGTATTACCGAACATCGGATTGATTTGCTACCGAATACTCGGCCCATTTCACAGCACCCTTACAGGGCAGGACCGACAGCTCGGCAGGAGGAGAAAGCTCAAGTTGAGAAGATGCTCCGCGCTGGAGTTATCGAGCCGGCTCAGTCACCTTGGGCATCGCCGGTGGTGCTCGCGCCCAAAGCTGATGGGTCTTGGCGATTTTGCATCGATTACCGCAAGCTAAACGCGGCTACGGTCAAGGATGTGTATCCTATCCCACGAATGGATGAATGCATCGATTCATTGGGCGACGCGAAAGTGTTCACAACCCTAGACGCGAATTGGGGCTATTGGCAAGTTCCCGTGAGGGCTGAGGATCGTGACAAGACAGCCTTCGTTTGGCATGAAGGATTGTACCGATTCAATCGGATGCTCTTTGGGTTAACGAACGCGCCAGCCACCTTTCAACGAGCTGTGGATATTTTGCTAGCCCGCTTTAAGTGGAAGACTTGCCTGGTATACCTGGATGACATCATTTTCTATTCCAGCAACCTGGATGAGCACTTGACCCACGTACGGGATGTGATGCGAGTCCTACGCGATGCAGGCATTACGCTCAAGCTCAAGAAGTGTGAGTTCTTTACCGAAACCGTCAGGTATCTCGGCCATGTTATCCGTCCGGGACGGCTTTCGATTGACGAAGTACGCGTGAAATCCCTCAAAGAGGCTAAGCATCCGAGGACGCAGACGGAACTCCGATCTTTTCTCGGCTTGTGCAATGTGTATCGCCGCTTCATTCCGAACTTCGCCGATATCGCTGCACCTCTGAACGAGCTTCTTCGCAAAGGACAGCCAGTCGATCTGGAAGAATTCGATGACCGCAAGGTCGCGGCTTTCTCGTCGCTCGTGGACGCGGTGACATCGCCACCTGTTTTATTGTAGTATAGCTCGGCCAGATCAACGGGGGCTCTACAAGACCAAGTGGTGACGTCACGAGCTCCCGGGCACGTGTGTCTACTGTACCACGTGGGACGCGCAAGCGCAGGCTTGGACAGGACTAATTAGTCTATTCTCGATAATTAGAATTAATAATTACTAGGTAGGGTAGATATGTGGCCGGGGTGGTGCACCACAAATGCACCTCCCGGTGGCCCACGTGGCACTAGGCCCGTGAGAGCCGGAGGGGCGCTCGGGTGTACTAAACCCCCGAGACGCCAACTTCCCACACCAAATGGTAAAGTCAAGCACCAACTAGGCTAATTTGACACCAGTTCGGTTCTACAGTCACCAATTGGTAAGTCTAGTAGTCCTCTAATAGTTTTGCTGACCTCGAAGGTTATACGTGCCTGCCGCACACCAGTGCAGGCGTATTTACCACTTGGTCACCGTGCACTATAGGCAACGGTGGGTGCTGCCGACCTATTAGGTGTCACGTGTTTCACTCCTCCGCCGGGTCGAGCCCACGCAGGGCTCCCCACTAGCAGCTCGCACCGATCGGCTATACCACATATTTTGGTCTCCCGACTTAGAAATCTGTGGATTACCAAGTGGTTTTGGGGAGGGAGGATTTGGAAGTCACGAGATACCCGAGTGGTTTGGTTCCCGTTGCCGAAGCAATTGGCTCCGACGCCAGTTACCTAAATGGAGAAACGGGGCGCGCGCTACCCAAATAGGGCGCCGAGCGCTCCACCAAGTGGTCACCCCATACGGGGTTCAGTGTCCTATCCGGTGTTGGATAACCCGGAGGACCTGATTCGGAAGGAACGCCCACCGAGGGGGAAGAAGGTAGACCGAGAGGCTGGGGGCCCCTCGACCCTTCCCCGGGCTGACCAAGTGGACGGAGGAGCAGGCTCCGCAAGGGCGGAGCCCGCTCCTGTAACAACCCCAGTGGTAGACCAAATGGAGGTGCCAGTCGGACCGCGACTGGACTTGGACGAGGTCACCCGAGTGGTAGTTGATCGAGCCTCCCAGGAGGTCCTCGACAAGGTACCTGTGGTGGTGTTACAGTACCTCGAAAACGAGGTGCGAGGACACATCGACCGATTGGTTATGCTGGCTCTGCAGCAGCAGGGGGCTAAGCTTCAACCTGAGATGGTGGCCCAGGCCGCGCTCATGAAGCAAGCTCCCCCGCCTGCAGTAGACGCCACCAAACCACTTGGTATTCTCCACCCTAACCTTCCTACACAACCGACTGGTGAAGGATTTATCGACCGTATGGGGAAAGGGGCAGAGCCTCCAGGGATGGAGGGCCCGAGGTACGTTTACCTCCCCCAACCTACTGGTGTAGCTCCGTCAGGACCCAGTGGTGGAGACCCTGATGGAGATTCGTCGAGCTCAGGAGACGAGCGTCGACGTAAACCAAATGGTAAGAAGAAGAAAACCAAAAGGGGAAAGAGAAAGAGTCGCCGGTCGGACTCGGACTCTTCGTCCTCAGACACCGATTCGGATTCGTCAGGAGACGACGACCGTACAGGTTCACGACGCAAGAGGAAGGACTCTCGCAAGAAGAAAGGAAAGAATCCCCGCAAGGGTAAGACCAAAAGGTATAACGATTCGGACTCAACTTCCGACGAGGAGACTGACCTAGAGGTGCTTACGCCTCTCAATGATTTATTCACCAAAGCGGTTGACCATCGTACCTATAGGTTAGAGAACAGACAGGCTGAGTATACCAAAGAGGTAGCTCAGAAGATAACGAAGCATCATAGGAAGCTTCGTTTCCAACTGGGTGAAACTCGCTTTAGCGGGGATGACCCTATTGCGATCATTGATTTCCTTCAAAGGTTCAAGATCGCTTGTGATCAGAATGGGTTTTCAGAGGCAGCAGCCATGTGGCTGTTTCAATTCTACCTAACTGGTCAGGCTGGAGCGTTGCTCCGCAGCCGCCTCCAAGGAAACACCATGGCGGTGGACGAAGACCAAACGGAAATGTTGACAACATACCCACAGGTGGTTAACTTCCTACTGGAAACCTACGCGACCGATGAGGTAATCCAGGAGGCGTACGCAGAGGTGCTTGCGTACCGCCAGCGCGCGGGACAAACCGAATTGGAATTCGCTCGCTCCTTATGGGCATTAGCCTCCCGCTGTGGAAGCGTCTTTACTACCAAAAGGTTGAAATCGATGTACGCCGACAACGTGGCGAAGTCTATCCGATCACAGGTTCGTAACTACCTAGCTACCAACCGCACGGTCGACTACAACGCACTAGCCCGCCATGCACAGGGACTAGGCGACACCGTTCGGTCAGGGGCCAGGAAAGACTCCGCACCACTCGGCAAACCATCGAAGGAGAAAGGAAAGACCAGGCGGTCAGTGTTTGACGTAGAGGAAGAGGAGACCACTACGGGGGAGGCGTCCACACAATACGCCTCCCAGGGTCACCCAGTCCACTTGGTGCATGCACAACCGACAACTCGATCGCACGGTAATACCTCTTGGTCCAGCTCGCTATCCAGCGAGCCACCCTCGAGACAAACCTCAGCTCCACCATCACAGGTATCCGTACCGGTCAGCCCGGTCCTAGCGGTACCATTCAAGCAATATGGTGAACAAGGACCATACCCGCAGCAACGGAGTGCAGTACCTACTGGAGGCCGTCCTCCATCGCGCGCGTCGTCGCTCGCGATGAAGGACCCCACAACCGGCAATCTCCTCTGTTGGTTCTGTTTGTCGCCCCACCACTTGGCGACAGCGTGCCCAAGTGTGGCTCCGCAGAACAGGAACGCTCTCCTGACTGCTCGCCAGCAGAACCACCAGGATATATTTGGGCCCCCGGCACGGAGCGCAGGCACGGGACACGCAAATGCGCGACCCAATGCAGCCACACCTCATCAGGTACACCTCGTCACGGAGCAGGACCAAACGGATCCCGCCCCGCAGGCGGAAAACGCCGAACAGTTGGGATAGAGGCCTTCCCCAACTGTCCGAAGACGGAAGGCCTTCCAGAACCAAGTGGTGCAAGTATGGACAATTACCCATTGGTTACAGGGGAGGAGAGCCTCATGGACGGCACCGAACCGATATGCTTTCTCAAGCATAGTAACTATAAGGTAAACGTCACCCTCGGGTTTACTTCTAACCACTTGGTACCATGCGTCACTGTCCTGGACACCGGGGCAGGACCTAATCTGGTGAATGCCAAACTATTAACTAACAGACAACTTAATAAGCTTCAGCCATGTACATTAACTAACCCACTGGTTGACGCCAACAACAGACCACTAACCGTCATGGGAGCGCTTACCATAATGGTATTGATTGACACCATGAGGGTCCGAGTTCGCTTCATAGTCGTTAACCAACTGGCAACAGACTGTATCCTTGGAACAACTTTTATAGACCAGCATTTCAGGGCAATTTTTCCACGTTCTAAGACAGTTCTGTTCCATAATGGCCCCCGGATCGCCATTATTGGTAACCACAAGGGTGCCTCTACGAAAGAGAACCGCACTCAACACCAACCGGTCCCGGAAAACACACTCTCCAACAAGGTGCGATTGGCAAAGGCGGTAACAATACCGCCTATGAACCACTTGGTAGTGAAGGTCACATGCCAACAACCTGGCCTGTTATCCATTCAGAACCATTCACGGTTGGCCGAACGACACATGACCTTAATGGCGAATGGTATAGTCGACAACATACCGATAAAACCGTTTCAGGTCTACCTGAGTAACTTCAGCAACCGCCCGGTCAAGTTGCCAAAACACACCGTAATTGGTCTTGCCTTACCGGCTCCCCGTACGATCTTTACAATTATACCACAATGGTCCCACGAGGTCGTGGATGCTAAGGAGGGGGGGGGCAGTGTCAATTCGTTGAATTCGTCGCGAACAGACCATATGGTGCAGCGACTAGCTGAGCGAGAAGACCAGAAACTGGAGCTCGACCCAGTGACCAATTGGAAGACGGAGGTGAATATAGGACTTGAAGGGGAAGAGCTCAGAGCCCGGATCCTTGGACTCCTGGAGCCATTCAGTACCATGTGGTCGGGTAAGCTGGGAGCCATTAAGGCCACCCAGCACAGGATTGACCTCAAACCGGACTCCCGTCCCATCCACCAACAGCCATACCGCGCGGGACATAAGGCCCGTGAGGTAGAGCTGGAGGAGGTAGAGCGGATGCTCCGCGAGGGGGTTATAGAACCGGCAAACTCGGAATGGGCTAGCCCTGTAGTGCTAGTCCAAAAACGAGGAGAGACCCGTATGAGGTTCTGAATTGACTACAGAAAACTTAATGCCGTAACGGTAAGGGACTCGTACCCCATCCCGAGGATGGATGAATGCATCGACTCCCTAGGAGATGCGAACATCTTTACCACACTGGACGCCAACTGCGGGTATTGGCAGATCGAAATACCAGAGGGTGACCGTGATAAGACTGCGGTTACATGCCACGCAGGCCTGTATCGCTTCTTACGCATGCCGCTTGGTTTAAGAAACGCCCCCGCTACCTTCCAAAGGGCGTTAGACATCATACTGTCTAAAGTGAAGTGGACAACCGCATTGGTATACATAGATGACGTAGTCATCTACTCGAGGTCCATAGAGGAGCACTTCTCGCACGTCCAAGTGGTACTGCAGTTGCTACAAGAGGCAGGCGTGACCCTCAAACTACGAAAGTGTATGTTCTTCAACCAAGAGGTAGAGTACCTAGGGCATACAATAAGCCCCGGGAAACTCGAAGTGACCAAACGGAATATCCGACCGGTACAGGAAGCGAAGCTCCCTACGTCGCAGACGGACATACGATCCTTTATAGGTCTATGCAACGTCTACCGGCGGTTCATCAAGGGTTTTGCAAAGATAGCCGCACCCTTGAACCGGAGGTTGCAGAAGGGGCAGCCCACACACTTTGACCACCTGGAAGAGGACGAGGTAGAGGCGTTCTATACATTGAAAGCAGCGCTTCTCTCCCCACCGGTACTGGCATTGCCCAAAACGGGACTCCCGTATACACTGGACACGGATGCGTCGGACGCCCAAATAGGTTGCTGCCTAATGCAGGAACAGGAGGACGGCAAGCTCGCACCAATTGGGTATTGGAGTAGAGCTCTTAACCAAGCGGAGCAGAACTACACCGTAACGGAGAAGGAATGCCTAGCGGTTGTTTGGAGCATGCTCATGCTACGTCCTTACCTATATGGTGTGCGCTTCACGCTCCGAACGGATCACGACTCCTTGAGGTGGATATTAGGCTTGGCGGACGCATCGGGTCGTCTGGCCCGATGGCGTCTGAGACTCTCGGAGTTTGAGTACGATGTGCAGTACCGCCCCGGGGTCAAGTACCGAGTGGCGGATGCATTGTCCCGGTTGAATACCGAAGGATTGGACACTGACCCAGTGGACGACGACATCCCATGCTTTACTATAGAACTAGCTAACCACGAGGTCAATGAAGTTCTGAAGGGATACTGGCATGATGACAGTACGTACCAAGTGGTAGTGGAGACCCTCCTTCCTGTGGAGGAAGGGGAACACGCTCCAATCACCCGTGAGGAATTCTTACGCGAACAATCGACCGATAGGTTGTGCAAAACGCTCGCTGACGTACTTGGAAGGAAGGATTCTCATTTCGACGTCGACCACAATGGGTACCTCATCAGACGCTCACCTTTAGACGGAGCTCTCCAGAAGGTCGTACCTGAGTCATTAAGACAAAGGGTGTTATATCTGTCACACAATCCACGGCTTTCGGGGCACCCTGGAGCCACGCGGTTGTACTATACCCTTCGGAGGCAATTCTACTGGCCGCATATGGCTAACGATGTATATACCTATGTGGCGCAATGCAATTCGTGCATTAAGACCGGAGGTGGTGTGGCGAAGCACAGGAAGTACCTAAAGCTATTCCCGGCGGCGGGGCCCCTGGAATTCGTAGCAATCGACATACTGGGGCCCCTGCCCAAGACCTCAGAGGGTTATCGCTTTGTAGTAGTCATAACCGACAGGTTCACAAAGCTCACCAGAGCCATACCTCTGAAGAACCAAACGGCAACGACACTAGCGACAGCCTTCCTGGAGAATTGGGTCTACCCGTACGGTGCTCCCATGTACCTACTGACCGATAACGGTTCGAACCTAGCTTCTAAGTTCTCCGAGGCGGTTTGTACAATGCTAGGGGTCAAGCACTACTTTACCACGGCCTATCATCCTCAAACAAACGGCCAAGTGGAACGCTTCAATAAGACCCTAGTGGCACGCCTACGGCACTATGTCGAAGAGCACCAAACCACATGGTCGGAGTATGTCCAACCATTGACATATGCGTACAACCTCCAGGTCCACAGGGTCACTCAAACAACCCCATTCGACCTGGTACTTTCGCGAACACCACATGGTATTATCGTCCAGCCCGGACCTGACCGCTCGGAAGCGGCCGGGACACTCACACCGGCGAAGGTCAAGAGAGACATACTCCAGAAGTTACGCGCCGCTTTGGCTGCTGCCAAAGTTAAGATGACAGCAGCCCAAGAACGGTATGAAGCGGACTATGACCGAACGGTGAGCAAAGTGACCAAAGTGGTAGCAGGAGACATGGTCTTCCTTGACGTGCCACCAAAAGGTAAGCGACCAACCCCAGCGGAGATGGAAGAGGACATCCGCCTTGAGGAGGATATCAATTCTAAACTACTACCCAAGTCCACGGGACCATACAAGGTGATTTGCTCCGACGAGCATACCGCTACGGTCATAATGGAAGGTTTGGAGAACACGGTCTCCATCGACAGGATTGTCAAGGCCGCACAACCGACGACAGCGAATGCACAACCAATAGGTGAGCCAACGCAGCAGGAAGCAGAGAGGGAGCAAACGTCTCCCATACCCCCTCCTATGATGAGTCAGCCGAGCGGTCAACCTTCCACCAGAGCCGTAACGGCTGACCCCACGACCCAAGCGGCACAGGAGATCGAGCCTCGGCAAGACCAACGAGTCACACCACCCACGGGGAGCCACGCACCCCATGACCAAATGGAAGAGTCACACCCTCAAGTAGACACTCAGGAGTGCGCTATTGACACCATTGTAGGTCACGAACACACCACAAAGGGTATGCGCTACCGGGTAAGATGGTATGGATGGTCGCCCGAGCACGACTCTATGGAACCACCTGGTCATATCCCTAACAACTTCATCATCCGATACTGGCGCAAACAAGGGCGAACGCCCCCACCAACTGGTATTGCTTCGCGTGGTACGCGTCGCTAAGGAAGGGGGGGGGGGTTATCGAAGCCGTTGAACGCCACGCTACACGAAAAGCTAACTAACTAACCTAACAGGAAAACAAAAGAAGATCAGAGAACACAGTGCAAGACACTTTATTAGTCGAGAAGAATCCACGAGAGGGAACCACGAGGTGACTTAGGAGGCCTTGGAGGACCCACGGCCACGTCCGCGTCCACGACTGGTTCCACGACCGCGACCACGTCCACGGGAGGTCCCGCGAGATGAAGCGGAACCTCCACGACCAGAGGACACCGACATAGGTCCGGCGGAGCTTCCGCCCCCGCCGCTAGCCGCGCTCGGTGGCGCACCACCACTTGGTAAGGGAGCAGAAGTACCAGCAGGTCCCGCAGGGGTACCGCTGCTGACTACCGGCATGGTATTCGCAGGACCAGTGGGTGGATGGAAGGAAGGCGGTAAGCTAGACGGAGGGATGCCACCAGAGGTCGGAGGAGCAAGACCACTAGACCGGCCCTGCACCGGGGGTCAGACCAGTAGGCGGCCTAGGAGCACCGGACGTCGGCGGAAGCGGAGCCGAACGGAAACCAGTTGAGAAACCACTTGGTGCTCCTGTCCCAGTACTTGCTGGAGGAAGAGGAACGTTGTGAGGACCAAGCGGAGTATGGAAAGGTGCCGCAGGATCACCACCAGGAGGTCCACCAGGGAGTTGATACGTACCAAGGCCACCAAAGCCTACCATTGGGGTCGCAGGTTGCTGTGACGCAGGAGCGTACGGGTTGAAACTTTCCACAGGGGGTCGATGTAACGGCGCGTGGCCTTCCACAAGGTTGCTCAACTGACCAACATAGGCTGTCACCTCACGGTAGAGATTGCGCTGGAAGTAGTCGCGGAACTGTCGCAGCTCAGAAGTGCGCCGCTCGTGGTGAGCAACCACGGGGAGCAAGTTGGTAAGAGTATCCACAGCGGTGAGGATGTCATTGAGACCAGGACGGTTGAAGTGCACCATCGAGGCGTGGTTGAGACGAGCCAGAGCGCTCCGTATCGCGCCACTATCACCACCAGGGGGCACCGGATTCACCGGAAGCGACTGGAAACCAACCCGAAGAGGCCCCTGGGCAGCCCGTCCGGGAGGGTGAGCACCGCCTGAGGGTTCGCCGGACCACTTGGAACAGGCGCAGCCACGCTGGTCGGAGGAGTAGCCTGTACAGGTGCCGACGGAGGCAATGCGGGGGACTCATAGTTCTCGGCAGCCACCATCACGGTATCGTCATTACCAAATGGGTCTTCGCCAGCCATGTGCTGCTGTTGGAGAGGCACGATGCTATGAACCTCCGGGTCGTAGACATCCCAACCCTGTTCAGGCCCCCAATTGTGGTTACTTACCGCAGTGAGGTAGCCATCCAACTGCTGCGCAGTATATTTGGTGCCCTCCACGATGTTGGAGAGCCCCATGGCACGAATGTCGCCGACCACATCGTTGGGAATATTGAAGATACGACCAACTGGTTGAGTTCCGCTGATCCCGACAGACTTGTCAGGGCAGCGCGTGTCCCAAGTCACACCTTCCACGGAAGCCTGAAGGGCGAGGATAGCCACCATGACGGCCCACTCGCTGCGCGCGACCGACCAAACGGCATATGCGTTGTTCCTCTCTAGGGAGATGCTACTACCAAAGTACGCAAGGACCGGCGGGGTCGGCACTTCCAGCCACTGACATACTTCATAGTGGTCCCACCAAGAGGGTCGATTGACATACCATGTCCGGCGGTTGTGGTCGCTCTGCGACCAATACTCAACGTTGTGGAACAGGAACATGGTCCGCGTACGGTTGTTACGGTGACGAACACGGCTCTCAGCCATCGCATCGGTCGCCCACCTCCCACGGTCAGTCCAATAATTGGTGTCTAAAGGGCGCTCAAACGCGACGTACTCCAGATCGACCTCGATGTGCGTAGCAGGTTCGTCCAAGCGGTGAAGGATATCTACCAAACGGCGGAAGTAGTGGACCTCCCATCGCAGCGGATGAAGGGGAGATCCGACGGTACGGCCACGGGGATGTAGTATAGAAACTTCGTGTGTCGCTGCCGCTCATGGAAACACTGTTGTCGACCGAACCGGCTCTGCTTCTCGCCCTTGCGTGGTGGAGGAGGTGCCATAGGCACGCCTCCACCGGCGACAATCCCAACGGGCAATTGCGGTATACTGCGTGAGACCCATGTGGCGGAACCGCAAGGGACAGAGTGAGGTAACTGATGTGGAAAGGCCAGTTCCCCCAGAGCGACGCAATTCGCGGAGATTATCGGCAAAGCGTGCACATAGTGGGCTATGCGGCTGCCCGTGCGTCCCTATTAAGGTCATGAGGATTCAGCTGTTGAGTCCTCCACGCGTACCAGGCCACCGCAAGAGGGTTAACGTTGCTCGGGCCCAAAGCGGCGGCTGCGTAGGGAATCATAAACCCACCGCGACCGTAAGGGTCTTGACGGAGAACGCGTACTCGAAACCGCGTGTTTAAGGCTTGAAAGATTGCACCTCCGCGGCCGCTGCGCTAACCCCATGGGGTCTTGCCAGACATCGCTCGACCGGAGGCAACAGTTTTCCGAACCGAACGGTTGACCTCCGCCGAGGGGAGAACTTCAGAAGCCGAATATCCTTTATATAGAGGTCGAAGTGCGGCTCCTCCAGTACCATAGTGGTTGGCCTCAGCACGAGAGCCTCGGCGCCCGATGGAATAGGACACTGGTGTACGGGGTCTGGGACGGCAACAGGGCTGCGAAGGTCAACACACGTGGATTCGATTGAAACGTCGCGCCCGTCTCACCCCCGGGGTCCAATCCACAACGGGAAGGGCGCGCGCGATGCCCCCTCGGCACCGCTTCACGGCGTTCGAACGTCATTGACCACCCGTTGGGGGAAGCGGTTGATCACCCTGAGGTATAAAAGGCGCGAGTTGGAGCGAGAGCGTGGCCACGAAGGATACAAGCCGAGAGGGGGAACACCACCAATTGGATGACTAGTTGAAACCTGGGGGTCACAGAGACGGGCGCGCCACTTTCGAGCGAGCTGACACACCGTGAAATGACCAGGGTGGAGCGCCGGCCTGGACAGGTTCCGTGAACCAGGGAGGGTACCAACCACCCAGAGGGACTA
>VCMS01000395.1:0-27105 GCA_022539475.1 Gracilaria domingensis
CAAAAAATTTGGAGTAATGGCAAAGAATGATTACCTGGAAGGCCTCCGTTGAGGTAATCATTTTTTCCATGACCCAAACTCTTGTTCGTCAGAGTTCAGGGTCATTAGCATGATTCCTCTAGAAACCCAACCACCCAGCCACATCGTAACCATTCTCCCTTATCCCTTTCACCTCAAAAAACACGTTACACATAGGAAACGAAGTAAACCACCGCCTTCCGCCCCATCCCCATTCCACTTCCAATCCAAAGATCTCGCACGCTATAACTCCATGAACCTATCGCGCTCATTCTCGCAAACAGCCCCCGCCGCGCAGTCACATATCCCGTTAGCTAACTCTTCGCTCTTCGAAACATTCTCAAATGAACACTCATCTACTTACCATGTGTCCCCTACTTCACCAATACCCTCGACAACACGCATCAAACTGTCCAAAAGCCCTACGCATACGCATACAACATTATCCAGTTAGCATTCACATCAAAAGTCGAACAAAAAGCTTCTAAACTTACCCATAGGCCCCCGCCCAAGACATTCACGCTAACCTGCTTCCAAATCCTCTCCGTGCGTCTCGCAAAATCACGTAACGTTCCGCAGTTAGACTTCGCAAACACCATCAGCATCAAAAGGTCTCACTTACATTGAACCCATTCAGTACGCATCCCAAACATAAAAAACCTGAACTACTCCGGTTCCAATCCAAAGATTCCGCATGCTGCAGCTTCATGAACCTGTCGCGCTCATTCTCGCACACAGCCGCCGCCGCGCAAAAACACTGGTCAGAGTCGCGCATATTCGCCATATCAAACATTTACGCCTCGACTTACCTGTTTCGCACGTTTCACATCCCAGGACAGGACTCTGAGAGGCAACGCCACTGAAGCTCACAGAAGAAGAACTTCAATCGCAGCCACACTGTACGTCAATCATCGCCGGCCGCGTAATGCGCCGTCCGCGAAAATTTTTGAAAGTTGTGTTCAGAAAAGTTCGAAATCCTCCCCACACTGAAACATGCAGGAAAGGTACGTAAACGATCACGTGCACGGTGGAGTTGGTGGCGTATAAACACACTTTATACTCTCCCCTGCAGGGTGCTCCAAGATTCTGCGCCGCACCATCACCACCGACCTCCCTCTGCAAGCAACTTCCCTCACTACTTTCATACCCTCTCACCCAGCCATGCACAACTGTTGTTTCCCCGCTGCTCATTCCATACACAGTCCCTCGCCTCTCTCGCCCAGCATCAGAAGCGATGCAGACACAGGAATGACCCAAACCCGTTTCTCACCCCAACACCTCATCGAGGATCCCACTTCCCTCCCCGAACCAAGCGCCGCAGACTCAACAACACCGAACCCCTTCCTTCCCCCCTCTAACCGCCCGTCCGATAACGTAGCACTCGCAGACGACGACCCTTATCTCCAGGAACAGCTTGCTCTCTCCCTACGCTCATCCGACGCAGCACAGATACTCAGCCCGCATCACCAACTCGCCTCCCAGTCCCCTTCCACAGGCTCAGGTAACGCCTTCTCCCCCTCTCCACCCTCACAGAAAGACCACATCCATAACCTCGTCACCTACATATCCTCCATCGCCACAAAACTCGGAAAGCGTTCTGCTGACGAGCTCATCAACATTCTCAAGCAATCCACCTTTCCCTCTTCCCTCTTCCAGACCTCCATCACTTCCGCTGCCGAATGTCTGAAACTGCACTCCAAAATCTTCGAAGAAACAGTCAGCTCCATTGGGTTCACCTCAACCATCATCCATGACAAAAACATAACTTCTCCGCCACCCTCTACCTCAGGGACCCCGTTCAGGTTCTCCTACAACAACTTCGTCTCGCATCTCACAGCAACTACTTCTTTCATCCAGTCAAAAAGCTTCAAGAACAGGAACTACCGCAATCGCACACCCTATGGCTTCGGAACTCGGCCGCCATGTCGTCCCGACTATCAAGAGGCCTATCATGCATTCTCCGGACCCCGACGTCATCTGGCACGATCCCAGTATCACCGGCACAGACTCGTTCGTCGGCCTCGTTCAACTATATTCAGACAAGTCTTCCACCTCTTTGAAAAGTTCTTCTGTTACGTCGTATCCTCTTCACATCATCCTCCTCAATTTCAATGACTCCTTCCGCAGAAAGTGCATCACGCAGAATTACACACTCGTCGGATACATACCCACATCCTTCACCTCCGACTCGTCCTCCACTGACACAGATTCCTTGGAAGTCGCTCCCTCAACCCCCAGCGTGACCCGCATTGTGCGCATGCAGCTCGTCCAGGAGTCCCTAGAAACCATCCTCAAACCTCTGTATCATATCGGTATGAAGGGTTTTCCCTTCCGCGACGCCAAAGGAGTCCTTCGTCAATGCCATCCAGTCATCTCCAACTACAGCGCTGACATCCCCGAAGCCAAGGACATTCTCGCAGTACTTCATGGCACAAGCCAAGCAAACCCTGCCACCGGTGTCTCCTCCTCGTTCAAAACTCAACCTCTACCAACCTACTCTCACAGAGCGAACCCTCTCACACACTTTGCAAACCAGAAAAAGACATGATGACCTACTTCTCGAGGCAGATTCTGCTCTCCTCTCCCATAGACCACGGGTTGCAAGGAACCTCAAAGAAGAAGCTGCAGAACTTCTCCACTCCACCTCTCTCTCTCCATACAAGTCCTTTCTGGAATCTTACCCTCTTCTCAACATCTCTTCACTGCTCACTCCTTATTCAATCTTCTCCTTCGAGCCCCTTCACAACTTTCACCTTGGCATCTCTAAACTCATCAAACTCGCCACAATCGAACGCCTGAAGTCCGATTCTCTACACACTTCCGTGGGCTTCAATGGATCCTCCAGGTCGTTTCGGTCCATCAGAACATCTATTCTTACTCACGCCAACTCCATCCTAGCTGACATCGAACGCTCGTTTCCGGCTCCAGGGCTTCATATTGATTTCTCGACATCTGAAAAGGGTAAGTCTCTCAACGGCTTCTTCACCACTGACGGAATCAGAGGCATGCTAGAAGCAAAGGACTATCGCGCCCTCGACATGATCTTCCCCTTCATCGGTGCATTCTTCGACCGTTGCTGCGGTGAAGTATCTCCCGCCCCAATAACCACCATTTTCACCTCTTACGTCGATCTCGTCAATAACGTTCTTCACTACCACACTGCCCCAGAATGGACTGATGATCGCTTACGCTCTTTGAGACTCTCATCAAAACTTCAAGACTCAAACTGTCTCAGTTTTGGGTCCATACCAGGCCTCCAACTTTCGTACTCTCAAATTCCATCTCCTGGATCACATCATTCCAGACATCCGTCGATACGGAGGCCTCCATTTCGGTGATGCAGGTGTGTACGAGCACGCGCATCTCCTCTTCAAGAACCCTACCGCCGTACCTCTCGCAGAAGATCAACTGCGCATAAGGAAACAGTGGACTCAATCCAAGAGTCGCAGGATTTCTTACACTCCATCTCGGTAAGGAAACACTTCTCCATGTCTACCAACTCGGCCAGTCGTTTGCCGCAGCGGTGTCCCTCCATGGTTCGTGATGGTAGTTCATTCTCCCTCTTCGACATCATCACGGCCGACAAGTATCTACGGTCCCATCCAAACGTCCCGTCATCTGCTCTCACAGATTTGTTCTCCAAAACTACATTGCAGTTCATGAACCAAATCTCTCGCGACGACCTCTCTTCCTTCCGTACCCTAAGCTTAGAAACTCTTCAACCGTTGGACAACCCCCATGACATCAAAATCACCGTGTTAACTCGCTTACATTGTTTCTGGATTCTGCCCCTCGCTGGATGACTACGATCGTCACTTTCAATGCATTAGACTGCGAGAGCCGGAGATCTCTTTGTGTGAACGTATTTTTGCAACCACTTCTTTGGCCTTCCAAGTCCCCAAAATTCTCTACCGTCCTGGTTAATGGAACTTCTCCTCCGGTTGTGACTTCCCGACCGCATGGGTATGCAAAGTCTTTGCCCTGGTTCGCTTTAGCAGATGTAACCAAAGCAATTCCGATTCAGAATTTGCCTTTGTTCGCTTCTTCGAGGTAACGGAGCCGTTGGATAACATTGACGAATCCTTGAACTGCATTTCCCTCCGCTGGGCCACGGATGACGAGGAAGATCACACATTGCAAACCTCCAATTCTCTAAAACGGTCAACAACTGCATCTGTATCCCCATGGTTCGGTCTCGTCCCATTCTCTTCGATCAAAGGCTCGGTACACATCCTCCGACAAAACTCTCCCGCACGCCCCTTTTTCCCTCCATTGCACTGGAAGTTCCACCGATTCTACATTAACAGATTCTATCGCAATCCCGAGCTCGTTTACACTACCATCCAATCACCAAACTTTCGTAACGTAAACCATAATGCATTAGTGACGTTCTATCCATTCTCCTCATGTAATCCTTCTTGCACAGACCTTTCCCTCACATCCCTCTCTGCAGTTATGTCGTAGAACATACGGTCTCCCCGACTGCAGCATCCACATAGCAATCCAGTACAGCTCCGAGCTTCTCAGAGATCTCTCCCATAAACACATCTTCTCGGACAGCAAGGTACATTTTCCTTTTCGACGGAATCCAGTAAACCACAGTGCCCACCGGTCATCATTTCCATGCCGCGCATCTTCAGCATTCGATGGGCCATTTCTGAACTCTGTTGGATAACTCTGCTGCATGCGGACCCTCACGGTCTTCAGTATACTCTCAAGTGCCAGTGGTAGATATTTCCCGAACAAGTTGGAGAACAACACTTGTCTCTTACCACCTCTCCCTCGTTCAGACTCTGTCGCGCGAACAACGGACGCTATCCAGGCATCAAGACGTGCCAGATGCATAATTGTTCCATCCACTGGATCCCTCTCTTCGGTATTCCTCGAACTTGTTTGTAAAACGTCGTAGCCCATGAACTCACGCAGCACCTCCAAGCTCAGGCTGTTCCGAAAAAGCAAGTCACATGGTTCATCTTCGGTTGCATGATATGGGTTAAAGCCCGAGAAACATATATCTTCTACCTTCTGAGTTCTCCACGACGACAGAATCTCACATCCATTTGCATCTTTGGGTAGGAGTTTTTCACGTACCTCTCTGGTTTGTATTTCATACTTGTTCTGCTCCCTTTCATCATTTTTTATCGGGGTCCTTACAAGCATGTCGTAACCTAGTCCCATCAATAACTTCTCCTTCGCATGGCGTTTTCGAACACCTATTGCATCACTTAAAGCCTGTTTCAACCTTCTGCGCAAACAAATGTCGTGCGTTAACTGTTTCACACAGTCATCTTCCATTTTCATTCCTCGGATAGATTCCCAACGTGGCTTCATTACCTCCGTCTCCACAATTTGCATCAACAAATGGTCGCCTCCACCACGTACGGATGGCGTGTACGCCCTCATCTCCATGGCAAGATCCATTGGGCACCGTGGCACTATCTCCTTCCCATCAACAACCAGCACACTGTCGTCTTTCTCAGGTCCAACTGTCTCACTTCGGTTGCCCAGTTCCTTGCCGGTATACTCATCTCGAAGCATAGCTCTCTTGTCTCGTCTTTGGCGTATTGAAGTATGGAGTCATAGACGGTCTTCGCAACACCAACAAACTCGTCGTTCACGTCAATGTTGTACCGCTTCCTGCTCTTGTTACTGTCACGTTCGTTCCTTTTCCCTCCACGTCTGAGAGCCTCTCTCAAAGAGTGTATGAGAACCTCTTGTTCTCTGACCTTAACCTCCATTGCTCTATGTTCTTCTGAGCAAGTCGTACGCTCATTTTCAGACTTTGCTTGTCCTCTATTGTACGATACAGATCTCCCTTCAGTTTCCCGGTCTTTTCCAAAAGCTCGTATCGCGGAGTAAGGGATTCATCTTCATCTTCTTCCATTGCACCATGCAGGGAAAAGCTCCGTGACAAAGCACCACGATCAACATCTTTATCGTTCCATACTTCTCTACGGGCGTTTGCTATGACAGGTTGCCGATCGTTCCCCACCCGTCTATTCTCATTTCCATGGTTCGTCCTTCTTCTGACCTGATTGAACCTGTTTCTCTGTGACTCACCTGTGACTGGTGTCGGTTGTATCTCGTCTTCGTCTTCGTCTTCCTTGTGTCTGGACCCAATATGAGGGACGGAATCATGCCTGCCTTCGATGGGAGCCATATGCGTTGCATTTCCGGCGTCCACGTTATCGTTCGCCTCCACGTTATCCTTGTCCTCGACGTCACTTGGGATATCTACTGCGTCCGTGGACTCCCGCTCCTTTCTTCCACTGCCTTTCTTGGCACGAGAGACACCCTCATTCATTTTCTCGTTCCTCTTCACTTTTCTCGAATCATAACTGTTACGTTCTGTTCCGGGAGCGCTTCTGGGTATCTCCCTATCCCCAGGTTCGGCTCTAGGTTCGGCTCTCACGATGGCGCAATCCACGGTTTCCATCTCCGCATTGTCATCCGCAGTTCTCACCTTGTCGAAACAATCATCAATACGAGGACCTTCTGTCCCTCCACTGCCTCTTGTCCTCCTTACATTCTGACGTACAGCCGTTCTTCTCTTATTTCCTTTCATCGCTTTGACATATACATTTCCATCATCACTGACCCTTGGCTCTTCTATTGCAGCCATGTGGCGTGTAACAGGCCCACGCATTGCACTATCCTTGGCTTGAACGGTTTCACTTACTGTGCGTTCCGTAGTGCATGTGGAAGCTCCTGACCTCCTCCTCGGTTTTACTTCCGATACTGTAGATGAAGATTTTGGTTTGCGAAGTCCAGCACGAGGTGCTCAGCTTCGGCTACCTCTCCCATTAGTAGCACTACTTCGTGAGACGACCGCGCTCCTACGTTTGGCCACCCCAGTATCCCAGCGCTCCGGCGGTACCGATGCCTTTCGCGGTTTACCACCTGCATGCTCCGCACGTTGAGGGGCCATTCGAGATCCTTCGGCCTTCGTGCGCGGTAGTATTACGGAACAGATATAGAAACGTGAACGATACTGAAGGTATATGATTGATAGTAATATGTGAGGGTCACGTACTCGGTGTGCAGGACTGATATGTGAAGGAGAGGGGAATTTAACCTCGTACTGCATATATGGAGAGAAGCATTCTGCAGCATTTGTGGCGGATCGGCATTCAATTTTTGGACCTTTCCCGGGTCCATATTCCGGACTTGGTCCGATTTTCCCGGATGTTGCGCCCTGCATATAAAAGTCCGGCACTTTCAACGATCTTTCATACCACTATATGCATCAATATGTTACACAGTACAGCTTGAGTGTACATATGAGTAGTATTTCTGCAATCATAGCACAAGTGTTCAATACAATTTACTTCAACAAAAAGCTTTTCTCACTACAATGAGCCCATACGAAGTTCAAGGACATTGTCTGAGAACCTAGGTTAACCTTTCCCAAGGATATGTGGGTCCATAGTCAACGTAAATTTAGTCGTGCTCCTTAATGTCCCTTGAGGCCGTGACTACGAGGAGTCTGTAGTTCTCCAAAAGCCCCAAAGTTGTAGCCTAATAATCTGTGGGCTGGCGAATGAATACATTGGTTTGCGTGCCATGTTAGAATCCATTTCTTCCAATTCCTTGTCCTCATCACCTTCACGATATGACGCGTCATTGATCTAGCCCGCTACACAGAAAGGAGCAGGAACTATCCAGCATGACCAGCGTTGACTTCAGTATCATAATGCGGGAGAGTGTTGTACATTTGCCCCTTCACCCTCACTTGCATGCAATACTTCCTGAACCGAGATGCAGTGGCCCCCAGCATTCCGTCTCCATACGTCAAATGTGTGGTATTGCGTCGGCTTAGATCATGATACACCAAGGTCCCATAAAAGTATCCAATAACCTCCCCTTCGGAAAACGCCCTAGTCGTAAATACTCCATTCCCACTTGCTGCATGTTTGATATTCGACTTCTTCACATAGAGCCATAGCGATGTCGCCTCGACAGAGAGTAAAGTGTGACTGTCCAACGTAGTCATCTTCCCTTGTAAGGCAAGTGGCCACTCATGGAACGGTTTCTCTTTGTACGTAGTGATAAGACCAGGTTCATTCCAATAAGTGGATTAGGTACGACGATATGGAATGGAAGATTGGTACGATGGAAATCCCTTGGTCGCATTCCTATAGTCCGAAGTCTTCGTTCCGTTCAGAAATTTGCATGCCACCCACATAAAGACGCTTGAACTACCTTATTCGGTAACCGGTTTTGCGATCTTCAATCATTTGCGCCACACCTTTCGTTGGCGTAGATGCACAATAGCACTTGTGCTTGGCAGGAGAGAAACACTGCATATTGCTCACATCCAATGAAAACGCCGAGGCCTCAGATATCGCATACGTGCCAGCGTTCGCCACGCAGAACTCCCGGAATTAGGATCAACCACAGAACATGCCCGGATTCGAGAGCCTCGCTATCAGCCTCCACTCAGTAGCTGCCTCGACTTTTGTTTCTGAACGAGCCTCGCGGTGCGAATTCTTCTACCACTCTTCACCTCTCCATCGGAGATCTCCCCAGGACGTAAAGATTGGAACCTGGATCATGATAGAATAGTCCCAGATAGCGAGCGAGCTGAACGTATCTGATAGTTTCGATAAGCTTCACCATTACCTGTCTGTTCCGCGTACGCGGTTCCATTCCTCACGCCATGCACGGCGTACTCCGTCGCCCAAACAGCGATAAGTGTATTTACGCGCAGTGTCTTCAAAGGCGGTTCGAACGAAACAATGGTTTCATGGGCGGCAATCCACTAGATGAATGCGGTTTCTTTCCGCTTGCGTCCGCCACGACTTGTTCTCTGCAAAATCTACTTCCCAGTCTCCAAATGGTCGATCTGCGACAAACGAAATGTCTCGTGGGCCGAAGCATGGATGCCATGATGTCCGCAGTATTTGTCCTATCATCGTCAGCCCACATTCGTACGAGCTCGCTTGTCGCGGTGCCACTATGGCTGGGTCTGTGAGCACGAACTTGAACTTGCATTCAAAATGTATCCGATGGGAGATAGCTACCAGGGCCATCCACCAGTTTCGTCAATATCCGACACAATGCATTGAGAATTGCTTCTCCATGCTTCCTCGCACCACATCTAGAGCATTTAATGTGCGCGTGTCATCAAAGTCATGAGGTGGGAGAACCCCATCTGGAACGTTATCTTTCGCCCCAACAGAGGCACCAGGTGTATCACCTTCTTCATTGTCGCTATCGAAGATGACGATGACATCGGAGTTAACTGAGCTTTTCCCTGCGGCGTTCCTCTTGGAGGAGCTCGGAATCTGTATCGAGTCCTCAACCTTAACCGTGACGGTATTACTTCCTCCATCCTGCCCTGAAGGAGCGGCCCTAGGGATAAGTCGAGATGGTTGGAAGTTATGTACAGACATCGCTTGACGAATAGGAGACACGTACTCTTCGGAGAATACATTGAAACGGGGTGGTACTCGTGCGGGGCGGCCAGGTCTGAAGCTCTCCAACAAATTCCATCTTGACGTTGGGGACATTTTGTATAGGAAGCCATTCAACACAATCTTGCTGAAATCTGCCAAGAATTCCTTTGCCAACTCCCGTAAGTTGGCGACGATAGTATCCGGAAGAGTATGAACCCAAGAAACGGTGTCGTTCACATCCAACGTGGGGTCTCAGTTCTTCCCCCAACGTATGAAAGCTGACTCCGGACTGTACCCAACAGAGCGGGATTCAATGACATGGAACCCAAGCGACTTCTTTTCTACAAGCAGGTATGTCAGCAACATCTGCTCACCATCACCAAAGCCTAAGGTTGAGGCAAAGAAATCCCATCCCTTACAAATTGTTTGCACTGCATGTGCCATCCGTCTCCCGTGCGTCTCATTCGAAGCTATGTAGCCGTCGACGAACTGCACAGCTCTATGGGTTCCCTTCCCGGTCCTTCCTCTCTTCGCCGCTGGGAGATTTCTCTCTGAAGTTATATGCTTCACGAAAGAGAGATAGAGTAACTGCTGAAAACGAGTGGGAGGCCCAATCCTGAACGTAGTTCTCTTCGTCTGCCTTACTGCCTGGACCATGTCGTTTGAAAAGGTCATTCCAGAAAGCCCGTTCTATGAACGAGTTACCGTTGTCGAAATCCTTTTCAAGACTCTAGGTAAACAAATCTCTCACGCGCGATCAGAATTCTCGTCGTCTAGATCAGTGATACGCGTATATTTGTAGACCCTGCTCAGAAAACGCACGTCCAGACAGATCTTCGTGAGTTCTTTTGAGGAGTAGTTTTGGAAAGGACCCTTGACCGCAGTGGTGATGAACTCTCGTGCACATGCCAGGTGTTCACGGTTTGATACAGCGCATTCCACAACTTCCGTGTACCCAACTTCACGCGGATTACCAGTACCGCTTCTTGAAGCGGCATACGCATCTCGCAACTCAATGAACAACCCCCAACATTTCAAGAAACGCGTTGCCATGCTGGCTGAATCGAACGACGCGTTAGAGGATGCGCTAGAGGATACCGTGCCGTGGTTCTCATCGGCCAGCACACTCTGCTTAACAGTCCGAGGAGCGTCATTTCCGGTGGAGGCCATGTAAGAACTGAGAATCGGAAAGGACGCGAAGTAAACGAGTATTGTGAAACGGTAGAAGTTTCGGAGATGTTTAAATGGGTGGGAAGCGTCGGAAACGTCGGGAAGCGTTGGAAACAATGGTGGAGAGCGCGGTTGCGACGGACTACCGAGAACTGAGCGGGTAATGAAATAGAGAGACGAGAGTGGGATCTAAACACATCAAACCGGTGGGGCACCTCAGTATGTGCAGTGCATTATATGTCTAGTATGTAAAACCAACGTAGAAAACACTGGGTTCGTACATCTTTGAACATCGCCCGAGCGCCGTGTGGGAACCGCGGTTCGCCGAGTTCATAGCCGAGATCAAAGCTATGATCTCGGCTACGAACTCGGCGAACCGCGGTTCCGGCACGGCGCATCTGACGAAACGCCACGTGTATACCGCCGAAAGGACCCCCCCTGAGGACCGCCCTGGAGGACCCCTTGCTGGCGTTTATGTGGGCAGTGACGTCGAATAAACGGGGAGAGCGATGGAGACGCGGATGACACTTCGGACATATTGTGTAGCAAGCGTGGAAGACGGAGGGGAAGGGCTTGAGGAGGAGAGACGATGCGGTGGGAGCGGAGCAGCGCACGGAGGGCGGCGGCCATCGACGGGGCGTCACTTATTCACTGCCCACATAAACGCCAGCAACACCACCAGGTAGTGGTGGTGTGGATGAGAACAGGTGCTTTGGTGCGCATTGTGTAGTAGAAGTGGTCTCCAGGGGGTCCTCAGGGAGGGTCCTTTCGGCGGTATCACGTGGCGTTTCGTCAGATGCGCCCTGCCGGAACCGCGGTTCGCAGAGTTCATAGCGGAGATCATAGCTATGATCTCGGCTATGAACTCGGCGAACCGCGGTTCCCACACGGCGCTCGGGCGATGTTCGAAGATGATGAAAGGCGGGACAGTGGTCAACCAGACGGAATCAGACATTGATCCAACCATTTATAACCATCAGGAACTGTACCCACACTGCTCACGGGGGCATTGCAACCGTTTTGAACGTGAGTGGTTGCGTCCATTGTGCTCACGCGAGAAAGGGCGGAGATTCGAACACGAGCGGTTGCAACTTCATGGGAGCAAACGTACGATTTGAAGAACACCAGGACTCGTGTATATCACACACACTGGCACCATATAATGGATATGAGGGACTGGGAAAGGGTCAAATGAGACGCTCTCGAAAGGTGAGAAAGCCTCGACGAACCATGGCACCACAACTTCGGAGCGGGACCAAAACTGCTGAACCGAACGCAGCGACGGGGAACGCATCCACAGCTATGAAGTCGAAGCCCGCACCAGGCGAAGAAGTGACCTTGTTGTTGGGAGGGGCAGGAGGGAACAAAGCAGCGATTGGGAAAGCTGTTCTCGTTGAAGCGGACGCTGGTGGAGGGAAGACAACGTTCAGAAGGAAAATGCATGGACATGCTCTGCAGGGAAACCAGGCGAAGATGTAGTTGGTATATGGCGAGCGAAGATATCTCATGAGCTTGACACTCCCTATCCCTATCCCTTTAAGTGTACCGATGAAGATTCTGTTCCGAAGACATTGAAGGACATGAACAGGCCCGGTTTCTACGCCTGGGACCTGAACTTAATGTCTAAGGTGGGTGACGTCGTAAGCGCTGATGAAGGGGACAAGGGTGCTCCGAGTTCCAAATTCGTCGCCCCTGAGAAGCCATCGAATACTGCTGGGAAACGGGTGCGAGTGGTAGAACCTAAAACTCCATCCAGTGGCCCGAAAGCGAATACCGATGAAAGTGGCTCATGTGAAAACCCCGTCGAATGCTAAAAAACCCAAGGCAGGAAACAAGCGCCAGTACCAAAGCTGAAAACACCATCGAACGTTCACGGTGGTGGAAAGCAGATGCAAGAATTCAAGATGACCACGACCCCAGAGAGTGCTGTATCGCATTCGTAAACAAATTGCTACGATTGTGCAGTCTGGAGCATCGAGGAACAGCACTGCGGAAGCTATTACTCAGGCTGGAAATCGCAGTGGGAGTGACATAGAAGTGATTGACGTGGATGAAGACGAAGACGAAGACGTGGTTCTAGTGAAGGAAAGCCTTGGAAGCAACGTCAATGAACTCTTTGATGAAGGTGATGTGATACCTCCTGATGATGTCGATACGAGTTTAGCGAGTTTGGTATTTGACTTAGATCATTACGAGTACGTGTCGGTTGAAGTCGATATTGAGCTCATTCAAGTTCCGGATATGACTGTGAGAGGGTTGTTCCGGATCATGTCGAGGCTCTGAAAGAAGAGATTGGACGCAGGAGCTTCTCACAGGCACTTGGGACCATGAGCGTTGCTGTTCTGTCTCAGGATGGTCCGAGAAAGACATAGTGCAGAAAAATCGCTTGAAAGTGAATTGTGTGCTGATTGATGAGCTCATCGTCATGTAGCACTCAAAGAGCTCTGTGATCTATGCCAACATTAGAATCTATGTGGAGGTCTTTCTGTTTCGCTGTGGAAGAGAAAAGATGGACAGAAGATGACCACGAGGGAAATCTTGAGCCTTGGCAATGTGCTAAACGATGGATTGAAGCAAGCTCGTCTTATGGGTTTTGCTGACAAGGTGCATTCTATTGTGTCATTTATAAGGGTCCTGGTTGAGGAAGAGAAGAAGGACTTGAGCAAGATGACGAGGACCTCTGTCGCAGGTGCACTAAGTGTTTTCGGTATCATTGGCCAGTACAATATCAAGCATTTGGCAAGATTTGCAGAGATGGGGTTGAAGGTGGCGAGAAGTCCTGGATTGCTGGAACATTTGGAGCGGATTTGTGGGGACTACCATGAGATTGGAATTTCTTGTATATCAAGTGATGAATTCTTTACCATGGATGAGCCATACAACCCACTTCACGCTCGACGCCTCTGGTTGCATACTTTTCCAGGAGGCGAGTGTCGAAACTGACGGGTCGTTTTGAAGACGTACGCAAATACTTCTTTTCTGCTGCAGGAGGCTTCAATCTTTGGCAGAGGAGCTTTCGAAGAAGAAGAAAGTTACATTGGAAGAAGCGTATGCCATGAAGGTGGAAGTGACAAAGTTTGAAATGCGCACCGTTCGTGAGTACCTTGCAACACAGGCAGCACGAATTGAAGTACCTACGAATAAGAAGCTCTGGAAGGAAGGATTTCGAGAAGAGTCTGGATTGCTCGTGATAAGCTGGCAAAGAGTTTAGGGGTGGATATGTTGAAACCTGCCACTGGTACTGCGCCGACTGAACCACAGTCTGAGACCAAAGCGGTAGACGAGTCTACAACGCAGAGAATAGCCACACGTTCGGCAAGTAGGAAGGCCAAAGCGCCAGTGCGCAAGGGCTCTAAGGACTCTGATGTAGAAAGTGAAGAGAATATGCCATCGAAGACAAGAAGCATGAGGAGTTCAAGACGAAGCCGTCGACGAAGGAATACAATGAGAGACGTGAACCCTAATCAACGGAAGAAGTCAAGGACGGAGGGTATTCAATCTGTTCAGAATAAAGTTATTAGTCATCTGCGGAGTCTTGGTGCGAAGGGGGTGAGAAACTTGTTGAAAAGTCATCAGATATCCATTGGCAGCGACACAGACTCAGATGGAGTACCAATTGTGGTCTCACAGGCAGAGGACACTGACCCGTTCGATGACACAGTACCGCAGGTGTTGGCGCCAGGTCTGAAGAAGGCTGAAGAAGTAGCATATGAAGGTGACTATTCGTGGCTAAAGTTGGTGAAGACCTTACCAAGCAAGTGGCCGACTGGAGTGGAGAATGTCATTAAATCTGTGTACTCGTGGATGGATGCGATACATCTCCAGAAGCAACACCGAGGCCACTTGTTGGAGCCCAAGGACTTTGAAAGTGTGCACCATGCAGTCTTTTGGCATGCAGCGTATCATGGCCATAAACTCCTGAACGCGGCAATGGGAGGCATGGAGGTCGACGAGAAGACGTTATGGGGGGATGCACTGAAGAACGACTCTCTTGCGTATGTCTATTTTGTGAAGAGAACGTCGAGCTTCGAGACAGAGGTTTCTGTATTCTGGACGGCTTTGCATCGGATGGAGAGTTGGTGAAGCTGACAGAGAGTTTGAGCAAGCTCATTGACGGGGATGTTAGTGTGGAATTACTGGACTTCTTCCGAAGGGACTTCGAGAGGGCTCCAGACCTTAGGATACCAGAGAACCGAATCACGTGGATACCGATCATCAACGCAGATGGTGGGAGGTACATGACTACGAGAAGAGGCATAGTGGATGACATGGAGACAGCCGTAGAGAGACATGTGCTTGTGAAGAAGAGAGCTTTACTGGATGCCCGACTGGGACAGATATGTGCTTTAATGGGTTTACAAGATAATAGGGTGGAAAACGAGAGGATGTATGCGCCGAAGACGGGGGGGAGGGTGTTATGCACTGCAGTTGGATGCAAGCGGCAGCAGTTACATACGGATTTCCCGACCTTGGCGAATGAGGATAAGCTGGAAGAAAAGAAGAACCCGGGGTACTTTATGATGGTGTCCGGAAGTGTGTCGTTTCCAATTTGGGTATGTGAAGGGTCTCATACACACTACGCAGTTACTCCCAAGGCATTTGAAGGTTTGGCACGGGGGATGTTTGTGAGGAAGTTTTTCGTTCGGCCTAAGTCTATATTTATTGGAAGAGGTGATGTGTTCCATGCAGGCGCTTCAAATGAGGATGGAAGATTCCCCGAGATTCCCTTGTTTCGTTAGCACATGTACATGGTACCTGAGAAATACAACCTCCCGGATGCGGTACACCTTAACCCACACTTTCGACCTCAGTTCAAGGAGGATGAAGACCTGGTTAGTATGAAGGAGAAGAGGAAGAATCCAGAACCGTCGAATTTGGAGGAGGAGAATGATGAGGTGATAGTAGAGGAAGGGGAAGAACAGTATGAAGAAGATGACGAAGATGAGAATTATGAAGTGGAGGAGATTGAAAACGATCTTGAGGATGGCGAAGAGGACTGAGTGAATATGTGATGAAACTTTGTAGTAATCTATGTGTCGAATATAAGTTCGAAGTAAATGATCTTGTGAATCGAGAGAAAGTTTAAGAATTGTGGAAGCGACGACTCTACCCAAGATTGAAGGGTAGGATAGGATACCATACCAAACACTTCAATCCTGGAGAGCGTCATGAACAAGTGGGAACTATGTTTGTAGAGAAGAGATTCTGTTTAGTTGAAACATGTATCAGTTATGTACTTATGTTCGTATACTACTTGTCTCGCACTTGGTGAATACGTCAGCCAGAAGGCAGTAGATGTTGTGTCGGGGGTCTAGGGTGCTCACCAATGGCGCACAAGTATCGCTTTGCGTTGATTCTTGGTGCGTGTTTGACAACTCCGGAGCATACAAGTAGTACAATGAACAAGGTGTTTGTGAGGAGGGGCGGGATACCTCTGTACGAACCAAAGGATTCGGGGTCCAAAGACTCGGAGAGTGTGTGTGCGAAGAAAACTGGGACCACTCTGTTCAGAAAAAGTCTGATAGAAAGCAGGAAATCCTGAAGGAACAAAGCTTTCCGGAACGAGTTTAGAATACAACGGCAGTACGGATTTAGCCCTCTTCTCCGGTATACCACCCGATTGGAGAGCGGAACTATGTTGTTAAACGTATGTTTTGTAGAGAAATAGATCCCAAATGTGTTGATGAGAATGGTGAAGAAGCCGAAGAAGAAACCGCCGGGGAAGAAGGAAATACATACAGTTTTGAGAGACTCCATGACATCGATTGGAGGAGGACGGAGCTGATAGGTGACGAAGATAGAGAGGTTGAGGACGATAAGCCCACCGATGCCCATGCCGAGGTATTTATTCCTCAGTGCCGAAACGGTGCTGGATGTGTGCGACGGAGTCATTGGACCATATGCGAGTCTACCATACCTTGTGGCGTGGAGAGAGAATGCCAATTCAAACAGAATAATGTGAAACATAGTTTCGAGCATGCTGTACGGGATGGTGAATCCCAGTTGTGTTTGGCGGGAGGAGCGATCGTAGAGAAGAGCGTGTGTTGTGAGAGGCTTTATAATCCCATAGAGAGCTCCTATGGCTACTGAAACGAAGAGGGAGAATGCCAATAGAGAGGAAAGCGAGAGCATGTTCAGGGGATTATGTGAATAAGACCGAGCCTCTGACATGTAGTTGGGTAGCTCTGAAAGATTCCCAATTGTGTGGAAGAAGGGAGGATGTTCAAGGACTCGGTCATGAATTGAAACTTTGTGAAGTATGTCATAAACATCACTGAGTTCATCCAGCAGTTCGGGGATAAAAGGGTCTGGACTCCTCGAACCGTGGCTTCCCCGGTGTCAACGTCGTACTTCAGTTGAAGGCAGTCGTCAAAGGTGATGTATGTCCTATGGGGAAATGCGTTGAGATGGATAGGTATGAGAGCAGTTTGGTTGCGAAGCTGTACATGCGATACCTTGTCGGTGTTTTGGAAGGCCATTGTGAGCTCTGCTGCCTGTGAGTAGGTAGGAAAGAGGAGAAGAAATGAAGAAAGAAGGGGCGAGGAGAAGATATATTTATTGAGAACGAAACGAGCAGATATTACCTATAAAGAGGTGTATCGAAGGAGCTATATCTATGTTTTGTTTCCTTTAAGGCTTTTAAATTTGAAGTGAAGAAGGTGTTCATAAACGAGTGGCGAACTTAGCATCTGTGATGGAAAAGCTATGAGGATTCGCGTTCGAACATTAGGTGGCCGTGGGAGTCGGACGAAGGGGTACGGTCGCACAAGAAGTTAAAGAGTGTGTTCGAGGAGGAGGAAGAAAAGGACGAGCTGGACTGGTGGGCCACTGCAGTGCTGGGGTGTGCCCGAGCGATGGGGACGCGCATGGTAGAGGACGTGGGTCGACTGACGAAGAAGGTGACAGGGTTCGTGGTTAGGGAACTGAGGGGGATGAAAGAGGAGCAGAAGGAGATGATGAAACGCATTGAGAATCTGGAGGGGAGCTCAAAGGAGGTAAATGGGAGGAAGAAGGGCGGGGTAGGGGGTGTGGAGGGAACGCCGGTAACTCTGGCGCCGAAGACGAAGATCGTGAACGGCGTTGGGGTAGGAGTGTGCATCGGAAGCGAGGACGAGGATGCGAGAGGCTTTGTACCGGCGACGGATAGTTTTGGGGCGGATGAGGTGATGGAGGGAGAATTGGTGAGGAAGAGAGGTCTGAAGAGGAAGGTTGGCGAGAAGAGGCCGATCCAACCGAGGAGTGTGGGGGTAGAAGAGGATGAAATTCAGCCGAAGGTGGAGAACAAGAAAGGAAAAGGGGATAGTAAGAAGAGGACACGGGTTGGGTTCAGGACGGTTCCGAAGCCGGTGTGGAAAGGGAGCACTGTTGTTGGATACGAGGAGAAGTGGAGCTGGGAGGATGTTGTGGAGGATGAGGAGGAAACCGTTGAGAATGATGATGGGAAAGAATTTCGTACGCTATCATTCGCGGATGTGGAGGTAGAGGAAGGAGATGAAGGTGCTTTACTTTGATTGAGGTGATACAGTAGTTGCCGGGTTGATGGAGGTAGAAAAGCGGTGGGGAATGGATGTGCGCAACTACCATTTCATGAATGTTGTACTAGCCAGAGTTAGTTTACATTCATTATTTGTGTTTATTTGCAATCGACAAGTATGCAAGTGCCGTTGGTAGCTTCCAGATCGAGCTACCACCTAATCCGTCTGAGTATACTAGGTACAGAAACTTTCATGTCATCGAGGTGAACTAGCAATTATGTCCGCTTTCACTCATTCTACAAATTCTGTAGTATTGCTTGAATAAATGAAAGTATGGTATCCAAAAAATTTTTTTTTTGGCTTGCACATAGCCGTACATTCAATTCTTTGCACATTTTCTAACGATTCAATCCACAAAATAGCATTCTAGCCTCTTTACATAGCGTTCCGGAAACACAGACGCAGTGATTTCTGAAAGAGAAATAGAATTTGGAGAAGCTGCTGCATCAGCCTGCGGCGAAACTCTTGCAAGAGATAACAGTCCGTACCTCCCTCATACACAAAACGAGAGTGACGCAGTACAAGATGTGATACACAACTCCTGGTCTTCAAAATTCAGGAGTGTGTGTATTGATCGATTTCAATTTCAGAACGATGAAGAGCTTGATGCAGTTGCCAGCGTTGAACACAATTCTAGAGTCGTGGGGCCTATTGTTTTGGACGAGTATTTGTTACTTTAGTTAGGAACTTTGATGATCAAGATATCTGGAACTTTTCCATTTCCGATAACGTGGAACTCTACGTCAGTTCCAAAGCAGCATACACCCAAAGTGTGAGAAGCAAGAAGCTTTTGAAAGACTCACCGCCTTCTTGTACACTGCCGAGATGTCGAATGTTTCGCAAAGGGCGCTTCAAAGGTTGCTGAACATCAGACCCCTGTCATCCAGGTTCTCACTTAAAAGCCTCAATTCCTATTCAATTAGAAAGCCGTTGCTGTACAATTCCAGAGCGGCCATGTGTCATCATGGGCATGGTGCTCAATGTAGAAGCGCAAAAAAATGAATTGCTGCCCAGTATGTAGTGAACCGTTCAAGAGAGAGTCGTTCTGGTTCTTGAAAGTGTCGTCCGCACTAAAAGATCTCTGCAATGCTATGGAAACGTTCGAAGAAGTCATGAAGGCCCGGCGAGCTTGCAGCATATTTCAATTCCAGGAGACCAAGAACCTCCTCATGACTACTACCTCAGTGCTGTATTCTTCAGATTGCATCAGTCAACCTTGCAGAATTGGAAAGAGAATGCGGAGAAATTGGTTTCTTCACACTTTCGACTGATGGTTTTGAATGTAGAAAGCGCAGAGACGGAACTGCACTCTTGACATGGCCGGTAGTCTCAAAATTCTGAACTTTGACCCAAAGGTACGAAGCGAAGCATCCAATGCAATCATCCATGCCGTTATTCCAGGTAGTCATGATTCAGAATACTTCGAGACCTTTCGTGAAGAAATTTTACAAGACGTTCGGGAACTGAAAAGGAAATACAGATATCATGTTACGATCACAAGGTGAGGACAATAAAGGCCTTTCTCTTGTACTTTCCCGCAGATTGGCCAGCGGCTTCCAAGATGTTTGGGTATTTTGGGCTAACGCTACCATCTTCTGTCGCTTCTGTCTCAAGAAAAAGGAGTATGTAAGGCAATGTCGAAGTAGTTCTGCCGTTCCGGAAATAAGCCCTGGAAACATCAAGAACCTTCTCAGATCCGGTACCGTTCGAAAAATTCGGAACTTTATTGAAATAGAGTGCGCAGGAATGCGCCAGAGCAAAATGTGATGCTGACATGGCGCATGATTTCCAGACACAGCTTGATGCGAAAGAGAACCGAAGCATAATGGCAGAAAATGGCATCAAGAGACGGTCGGTGTTATCCCATTTGAAGCTCGACTATGTGTTCTCCTTTGTATATGAGCCTCTGCATCTAGTTCTGTTGGCTGGGTGAAACATGTTCGTCGTCTGGTCACAATATAGCACTCTAATTAGAAGAGTCTCCCAAAACCCAGTTATTGCATATCAGATGATACTTTGGAGAAGATCAACAGTCTATGGGAGAGTCAACTAATGCTGTACCAGTTCATGGGGAGATCAATTTTTCCCTGGAGCACCTTTTGAGCTACAAAGCAGAAGATTTGCGGCGTCATGCTGAGATGTACTTAGTGCCCTTTCTACACCGATATAGGGTCCGAGAAGACGTCGTTCTTCTGATGGCGGCGACAGCAAGGGTTGTATCGCCTTATTTTTCGTATGATTGCGGACCCGAACAAGTACTCGCATGGAAATCTGCGGTGAAGGAAGCGTATGTTAGGTTTTGTGGCCTATTTGTCAATCTTAGTCCGATTAATTTTGCTTCATGCCAAGCACGCACGCTGAACTTCATCTGCATGACCTTCCTAGAGAATGTGGACCACTCCGCTGTCTTCGCAGTTCATGGTGGAGAGACTACAAGGCGAGCTTGGAAGAAGAGTACAGAGCAGTTTTCATATTAGCTCCCACATATTTCACAAGAGCTTTAGAATTCTCGCTCTCAAGCTTACGAACAATGACAGCACACCAGAGGTAGAAAATGGGTATATAAGGATGTCCATGACCAGTACTTCTCAATCACAACAAGAAGCAGTGATAGTATAATTAACGATACTGATGCTGCTGGTCTATGCCACGGTGTTCGATCTCCATTTCGAAATGTGTCACAAGATTTGAGAGGAGCCCTGAATCGGTTCTTGTGCGAATCATTCAACGTCCCACTCTCTTCATTTACTATCAAGTCTTCAAAGGTGTTCAGAAGCGCAACCTTAATGAGAGAGAGTGGAAAGATTTCCTTGGAAACAAAGGATTGCTTCAACGCAGTATTTCAAGCCAAAGTCTGCCGACAAAAGTACCATATAGCTGCCCACTTTGTACCACAGGAGGCACAACCTGACTGAGACATTGGTGAAGGAGATCTGTATTACGGTATGGTGCACCAGATATTCGAAATCGTTCTCGAACTTCATTAGAATGGCAAAGGAAAAACAGTACGATCCATGTTCATTGATATGTCATGGCAGTATGGACTCAACATCGACTCAGCAAATGGAGTCATCTATGGGAAGATCATGGACACACGTTAGATATGTGGAAGTATTGGCTGCACTGATAGGTTCATAGCCGTGATTGACATTCTGAGGCGGTATTACTTCATACACTGGACGACAACGACTAGACCACTCGTAACGAAATCCACGAGGTCCTTCAAGGCGTTCGAAGAGAATTTAAGGAGGGCGCGACGAATACAGAATGAATGACAGATGTTGAACCAGGAGCGTTGCAGGGAATCCAAAATTAGTGAGAAACAAGTTGGGCGGGCCATGGAAACTAACCTCGCAAACGACGAAATAGCCTTCATCGTGAAGCTCGAGATGTTAAAGTGGGTTTTGTTGCTGTCTTCAGAAAGCAAAGAGTAAATGCATGCCAAATGCCGGTGTGATTAGTGGGACGTTACTTAGTGCCGCGTTCGCAGCTTCGAATACCAAATTGCGCCAAAGTGAAGTACCAATGATCTCTCTCGTTCAAGAATCAAGGTTCTTCAACAAACTGTAGAGGCAGAAGTCCCAGGTAGGTGGAAGGTGTCCAAGAAAGGACAGAGCCAGGCACGCAGAAGAAAGGACCATGGCAAAGGACTCTGAGGAGGGCTTCTTACGGCTGCCGCTGTAGTACAGCCACAGGCCGTGACAACGTACTATGCCCTGATAAAGGAACAAATTGCGCAGCACCCAAGCGGGAACGAAGAAGCACTCAACGGACGTTAACAACGGGGCGCGAGATAGGCGCGCAGCACTATTAGTGACGGTGGTATGACCCTTGTGGGAAACTAGACGATGAAAGAATCGGCTAGGGGGTGCTTGAGGTTTACCACGATGAGCTCTGCCCGGCGGGAAGTGCTTAAGTGCACCTCCCACGGGCACAAGCCACGTGTCGGAAATAATAAACTATCTACCTATAAGGGGGGGTCTCGAAGGGCGACACGACAACTGTCACAACCTTACACGTGTGGAACCCCGAGGTGCACCATGTGTGCACTAACTAAATAAACTAATACTATGCACGTGTGGGCGGTGCCTCTCACTGCACTACAGACTCCCCTTCTTAGGCCTGGCCTCGTATCGAGGCTGGCCAAACATTCCCATTCGGGGAGCGACCACGATGCAGTTCTACTGAACACCAATTTGTAGTCCACCAAGATCCCATTGGGATGACCATCGTACGCAACGCAACGCGCGAGGGAGCAGCCCACATCCCCGCGTGGGAACGTTACCCATGTGCGAGTCAGCACGGGCGACCCCGTTTTGTCTTCTTAAAATTCTCGATTGGCGTGGCGAATGGGGCGGAGTGCCGCGTCCGACCGACACGGCGAGTTGCCGGTCATTGGAGTTTCGGAGCGCCAGGAGTGCGATCCGTCCCAGATCACAGAAGTTCATTGGTCGGCCGAGGACTCAAACGACTCTTCCCCGACGAGAGCGTTCGTACTCGAGGACACTGCCCGTCGATTCCCCACTGGCTGCTGAGCACGTGACGCCGTGTCGTGGCTTCCCGTGGGGCACCAGACCATTGGCAGCGGGCTTCATAAATTACTTCCGTATGCGCGGCAATGCCTATGGGTGAATGCTGTCGGCCCCCTTTCACACCGAAAACCCGCGTCTCAGGGCAGGAGGTGTTCCAATGGGGTGAGGTCACGGCGCGCGAGTCCTGAGTCATTTCGCGGGAAGATGTCGTTAGATCGCGCGTGTCGCTAGCCGGAGAGACATATAGAGAGAGAAAGAGAAAGCCGGGCGGGGGGCACCCATAGAACCCGACCCGCCCGAGCCGGTAACCACCTTTTTATTTCAGATAGAGAGATATAGGTTACAAGATATACAGATAGAGATAGGCGCGTTCGAGAGCAGAATCCCAGATAAGAGAGATAGAGCAACGGCCAACGTCCTATATATAGAGTTCCGAACCCGCGATGCGGAAGAGAGATATGGGGATAATATAGAGATATAGAGCTCACGCGTCTCTGTGGCGGTCACCAGGAGCACCGCTGCGGATATAGAGATATGAAATTCATCGTCGCATATCGCCGCCACTGCGCGTCCGACCGAACAGAGATAGATTCGATCCAAGACGAGTAGAATTCCCGCGCGGATAGCTGCACTCCCAAAGGCGGGCGGGGCCATGACTGCTCCCCCGCAGCCTCGCGAAGCAAGGCGCCCGACTCCTAGCACGGTCGAGTACTGATTCACAGCCGAAATGGCCTGAACCCCACGGGGCCTTCGATCAACAACGGGCTCCCGAAGGGTACACGTAGGCGGGCGGGAACACGTCGCTATTCCTAACACCATTGACAGTTCGCTTCGCCATGGGGTTCATATCTTGAACGCGCGCGGCTATCGAATCCTTTTTGGGTTTTTCCGGACCTATCAAGGATTCTCGCAGAAGAATGCGCCGCTTAAACGTCTGCGGTGAGTCGTGGCGTGCCCGTTTGGGGTCATATGCCCGCAATCCTGCCCAGGACATCCGCAGTCGATACGAAGCTTCGTACCAGCGCAATCGCCGTCTTGGCCCGTATGTTAGGCAAGACTTGCCTATCAGCGAGAACGAATGACGGACAGGTCATCGGTCGCCTTTACGCCGATTAACCAGCTGGGGAAGCATGAAGATCCCCCTGGTGGTCATTATCTCTCGAGTTATCGGTTTCCACCCTATGACCCAGATATAAAACTGAGGGCTCTACGAGCGGGGTACTGGAGCAAATTCGTTGACTGACGATGCCCGTTATCAGGCGAGAATGCAACCAGTTTCCTATCGGGTGTGGCCAACCAGGCAGTATTTTGGACATCCGGCACGGAATCGCGGCTTCGCGACATTCCAATCACAATTGGGGCTACCATTGCGATATCATGTCCAGATTCTCGCTTTATGGGTATCCGGACCTCCTTCAGTTCACGGCGTTACTACTCCGAAAATTATGTCGAGGGCCGGTAACGCATTCACCGTGCCGTCTGGCAGGTGTTTTTCGTGAGTGGGCTCTTCCGCTCTTCATGGGGTGGCTGTATCTGCGCGTCATGAGGTTCGGTCGCGTACGAAATAGTGCGATTGGCGCCTCGTACCACGACGACAACCTTTAACTTCCGAAGGGTCGGTTTGTTTCCGCTGGGGCCGGCGCTTGTCATTCGCGACGCGCGCGCCCTTGGGTTCAAGAACATCTTGCGTGGGTCCAACTATGGTTTCGCGGACCGTTTCTCCATTTGCTGGACGACGTCTGACGTATTGATTGTCCCAAACAACGAGGTTCTTGTGGTACGACTATAGGGCCGACGCGTACCACGATATGCCCGACACTTTGCATGGAGGAACGATGGTAAGGCGTACGCGCAACATGCCCGCCCAGTATCTTCACGTTGGGGTGAAGAATGCCGAACTCGGAACACACAGGAATTCGAGCATTACGTAGGCTCGTGGGGTTGGGTTTCTGGTTAGTGCCGTTCTTGAGAACCCAATCAGCGCGCAGCACGGTCCGTTATGCCAGTCATCTGGCCGGGCGTTGGGTCAGATGGGGTGGACCGCAGACGAAGCCGATGTCCTCATCCGCCGTTGGGTCCTGCTGCTCCGGTTCCGGACTCCTGGCATGCACCGTGGGAGATCGCAGGCAGTTGCGGATGTGCCGGTGCTAGCCCAGAATATCGCCGATGCAAGGTCTCCGTTCTATCTGCAGTCCTCGGGTGTCCGCTTCAGCGCCGAGCACAAATTGCGACCAGCTGGCCCTGTTGGGAGTGAGGCCGATGCCGGCTCCCGTGACGAGCCTAGTATCCATATAGTATGTGGGTCCTCGTCGCCGGCATCGAGCTAGACGACCTGGTGGGTGCAATATCAGTAATTCGAGCGTCGGGGTGCTGCTGGAAGGCTGGGCCGCCTCTACCGGGGAGATGCGAGGGGCTTAGAATTCCACCGGATCTCTCTCTTTAGGTGCTGCTGACATGGCCCCGAGGTCTGTGCCGTGACTACAGGCCGCGCTGCTAAAACGCTTGTTTGTTTCTAGGGGCATGGGACTCCGCACCGCGCTGATATGGACGTCGACGCTCGCGCAATGCACAACGTGATCTCGGACAGCGGAAGGCCGCTGGACTACTTGGCAAGATATAGCTCCTGTTTTGGGTCTGCCTGCAATCCTTGTTGGGTACCGCTGGGCTGCTGCTGTGTGGTTCTATGTGTCGTGAGTCTCTGGGATGAATGACCTAACTGGGAATTGCCGTGCTCGGGAAAAGAGGATGGCAGTGAAAGCTTGAGCTTCAGGCGCACTCGTCCCGAAAGGCATGTCTCGAGAATTGGGTGAGCCGGCCTGCAGCTGGTCCAGGGCCCTGGAGGTTCGCACAGATGATAGATATCGCGACCCGTGACGGGGGTAGGACGTCCGTCGGTTGCCACGGCCGCTGATCCCGAAACGGCGTAACGCGAGTCACTGCGCAAGGCCCACTGTGGGAACCAGTCCTGACGAGACTCCCGGGATTCCCTTGTGGGAGGTGGTCCCAGTGGCGTTTCGCTCACTGCGTTGCGCGTGGAGCAGGGTGGTTCTCTAAGGCGTCTCAAGAATCGGACATAGACCGGTCCTGCGAAGTGCCGTTCGTCGTCGCCGTCGTACCGTGGGTGGGAATGGCGTAGGCGCCTCAGATGTTTAAGTCAGTAAAATTGATTCAGCCTTCTCCTTTTGCTTTGGCAGGGACGCGGGTTTCGCGGGCGTTGCGGTGCGGTTCATCCTGTGGGGCCAGCGCGTGGCCTTTGGTCGGTGCGCGTGGGATCCGCAGCGATGCGGCAGGGCGCTTTTGTCGAAATTGAGACCTGACTTGGAGTCCCCTTCCTTCTTTGGAGTGCACTTGGACTTCCAAGCGGTCAAGACGTCCGGCGGTGAGCGCGGAGCGACGGTTGGATTGGCACGCGCGCGCCTGCACGGTGCTGCGCTCGTGCGCGCGCAGCGTGCGCAAGGGGCGGCGCGGTGCAGCAGTAGCCGCGGCACGGCAAGTAGGTGATGTCCTTCTTTGATAAGAGGTGAATAGGCCAGAAGCCAGCGGGTTCAGAGCGGTTACTTGCAGGCGAATAAAAAATCCGCCGCCGGAATTACCCTCCCAGATGGGGTGAAAACGGCGATTCCTTTGTTTTTGCCCGTAGCTCGGAACGCGGGGCCGTTCAGCGCCTCGCAATGCGGATTTGGGGTGCGCGGCACAATCAAAATATTTAATGATGTTTTGATTGTTCCAGGCCCGCGTCCTAAGGGCAATACCTGTATACCAGATCGGCTACACGCAGCCGTTGGCCACGTCAGGCGTTTGGTTTGCTTAGCAACGAGTGCTTCCTAGGCGCAATAGGGGTGCGCGCGCTTTGTGCATCGTGCGCGCGTGTACATCACCTGGGTATTCTGAGCGTGGCAACGGCCGACGCGTGTTATCGTGGCCGTCCACGCGGTGCAAGGGCGCATGCGCGGAGCGCCATGCGTGGCACAGGGTATTGTTCAGAGGTCCCTCAAAAGGTCGCCCCCGCTCGGTATCTCCAAGGCGGGCTTGTTCCAAGTCGGTCTGGTCCATCAGAGGGGGGTCCAAACTTTCTCGAAAGCGTGGCGATCCTCCAAAAGGCTCCAGCAGAACCCATAGTGGACTTCAAATGGCGCTATCCGGTCGCGCGGGAAAAGGTTTTGCCGCCTGGTTCCGCGAGGGGCGCGTATCCGCGAAAAATTTTTCCTTACCAAAACGGGAAAAAAGCCACTCCAAAGTCCTCGACAAGACGGTTTTCGTTCAATGCTTGGCGGGCGTGTGCATCGCGGCGAGCGAGCGAAAATGCTGAGGACAAGTATAGAGGGAATGTTTTGGTTGAGAGGCGTTCAGGAGTCTCTCGACGGCGGATACGTACGCCATGTGAGTTGAAGGTAATCGACGGCACACACTTTAGAGCATAGGAGCAGTTTACCACGCTGCGTAGTGGCTCTG